>WNGS01135643.1:0-16569 GCA_020271785.1 Procambarus virginalis
ATGCGAGAAAGATCTCAGCGTTGCTACTCCAGACGGATTGTACCAGTATAAGGTACTCCGTTGGTATGAAGAACAGCGGAAGTTGTTTTCAGAGGATGATGAACGAAGTGCTAAGAGGGATGGACGGTTGTGCCGTGTATATAGACGATATTGTGGTGTACGCCGATAGCTGGAAACAACACATGAGTCGACTGACGGAGTTATTCCAACGGTTGGAAGAAGCGAACCTGACGGTAAATCTGGCCAAGAGCGAATTCGGTAAGGCCCGATTAGAATACTTAGGTTTCATCGTGGGTCAAGGGAAGGTGACTCCGGTAGACCATAAAGTGAAGGCAATCAGAGAATATCCGAATCCCAGGACGAGAAAAGAATTGTTACGATATTTAGGGATGATCGGATACTACAGAGGATTTTGCAAGAACTTTTCGACAGTGGCACACCCTCTGACTGAATTGCTATCTAAGAACGTTAGATGGAGGTGGGGGGAAGCATGCCAGGAGTCCTTCGAGAAGACCAAGCAGTTATTAACCGAAGCGCCAGTGCTGATTTCGCCCGACTTCGAGTCGAACTTTATCTTGTACGTCGACGCTAGCGACGTGGGGATTGGAGCCATGTTAGCTCAAGAGAAGGACGGAGTTCACCGTCCAGTAGCATTCTACTCGAAGAAATTCGAAAAGTACCAGAGGGCTTATAGTACAGTGGAAAAGGAAGCCCTAGCCCTGATCCTGGCACTGAAACATTTCGACGTCTATGTGGGTGGAGGTACTAGACCGGTGCAAGTGTTCACCGATCATAACCCCTTGACGTTCGTGCACAGGATGAAGAACACGAACCAAAGGCTGACAAGATGGGCCCTACTGTTACAAGAGTACTGGCTAGAAATCCGGCACATTAAAGGAAGGGAGAATGTGGTAGCAGATGCCCTCTCCCGGATTCACTAACCGATATGACTCTTATTTTAAGGGGAGGGGTATGTTACGGTGCCCTCTCCTATCTCTTTCGTTGCCTGCTATAAGAGTCATATCGACTCTCCCTACAGGGAGAAACTTACATTATAAGTCTGTAGGTAAGGGGAAAGAGGCGCCCGGATATAAATGAAAGAGTATCCCCTACTGCAGATATGACCTTTTGGAATGGACGCAAGCCGTGTGCGGATTGGGTAGCTCGGGTCACAGGCGACCAATCAGAGCCCGCCGTGACGTCACCGAGTGCCCCGGGCGTCGCCAACGTCAGAGTTTGACTGACAGTGGGAGCGTGAGGACGCATCTCGGTCAGCTCTCAAGAATTGGAGGCTAAACAGGCCTTTCTCAGTGGATTAGAGCTAGCCATTGCAGCCCACCTGATATATAGGAGACCCCGCGCTTATGGGAAGCAAAAGGAACCAAGTTGATTGAGCAGAGAAGTGCCAAACTTGGGAAAGATTCGGTGACGACGCTGAACGGCGACGCTGGATGTGAGGGCCTGAAAGGTGTGGCGGGCAGGCATAGCTGTGACTGGGTCACATCCACTGAGGGTGTTGGAGGGACGACACCGTTCCTAGGACGAGAAGAAGTACCTTGTGGAAGGAACGTGTGTGCGAATATGGCGATTAGCTCAGCGCCCATTGATGGACCAGGATTGGGATAGCTGAACCCCAGGGATTGGAGCGGCGAAGACGCAAAGGCTTCACGACACCTGAGGACCTGTGGGAACGTTCCTGGATCGCCGAGGATCGACTCAGGAAGCATAGGACCCTCACACCATCGAGGGACAGGCGTCGTGAGCCAAGGATTGTTAAGGTAGATCATTTTCCCTCCCATTACCCCTTTGTGAGAGTAGGCTAGATACGCCATTATGTTCACTTATATATGTGGAAATAGGATATTAATGCTTTAGTAGCAGAATAGGCTGCAGGGCAGCTTATGTCCAGGACTGTCAGAGAGGACAGTGTGTGTGTGGATGGCAGGACAGTGAAGAAGAGGTGCCGACGGGTGAAGAGGCCCTTCTGTGAGAGAGTGTGTGACTCCTGTCTATCTGCCCAGTTGAAGGAGTCTGGAGAACGTGAGAGAAGAGTTGCTGACAATCTCCAGAGTTATTATTATTATTTTATCATTCTCTTATATCACTTATAGTCATATGTGTGATCATGTATTCGTATCAGTAAATTCACACATTTTATTATTGTGTTTGAGTGTGCCTCCATTATTATTATTATTATATTTCTCTATTAAGCATACACGAGGGTTACCATAGTACCATCTAGGGAACATTACGTTCCCTATAGAATTTCGTATTGCCTAGGGAGTGGCAAACAGCACAGACTGATATAAGAGTGTATCCTTAGCCATTCGAGCAGTACTAGTGCCTGAATGGTGGTAACTAATAACGTGGTGGCCAGAGAGAGGTAAAGCCACACGGACCTTCGAGGGAGAGTACCCTGGGCCGACAGTCCAATAGTAGATCTTGGGAGTAGCAACACTGGCAACAAACAATATAATAATACACCCACTGAACTGCATTGCTGGGGTGCAGATATAATAACCCAGCTGGCGACCTTGTTGAGGAAAAGATAGAGAAGACAGGCGGGAAAGGAGTTCCTGCAACCCCTTTGTCCGGCAGGCAAGACTCAGAAAGGTCATTGTTACAAAGTAAGCCCGAGTCTTCCTTCACTCCTCCACGGGTCTAGGCCGGAATTGCTGATAGCAGTTTCCCTGTGGTTGACTGAAGGGCTTCCAGGGTGAGTCAGTGGCACCCCTTCAGTGGTGGAAGCAAAGACCTGCGGAGGTGGGCATTGCTGGTCCTCTCCTGTGGGACCAAGGAGACTCCGGTGAATCCCGGGAGTCGGAGGGGCTGAGTATTCGGCCTTTCGAGCCCCTAGCAGCCGAGTGCTAGCAGAGCCCCGGCCCACCCCCCGTGACATCACTCACATAAGTAAACTAACTTAATGTCTCACTAACTCTTCTACACAATAACACAACTACATCAACTACATAATACATATATGAACTCCTCTACAAAATCACACAACTATACTACATAAGACATGCACTAACTCCACTACACACTAACACAACTACATTGAATACATAAAACATGCACTACCCCCACTAAACAGTAACACAACTATATTAATTACATAAGACAAGCACTAACTTCACAACATACTAAAACAAATTCAATAACTTCATAAGGCATGCACTAGCTCCACAATACACTTACACACCTACACTAACCACATAAGACATACACTAACTTCACTATACACACTAACACAACAACAATAACTACAAAAGACATGCACTAAGCCTTATACACACAACTACATTAACTACATAAGATGTGCACTAACCCCACTACACACTACATACATAACCCAACTACACTACCTACATAAGACTTGCACTTATCCCACTACACACTAACACATCTTAACAATATCTGAAGTGTGCTTCATTTAGTTTAGTGGGGGTTAGTGCATGTCTTATGTAGTTCCTCAGTCGCTCCTTGACGATCCACTAGAGCGTTGCATGGCATCAGGAGTTGTGAAGCAATCGCATCCTCTCTGTGTCACTCTCTAAGTTCAGGAATTCCAGTCCTGGTCCAACCAGTGGTCACGGTAGTGCCAGTGGTCACGGTGAGCCAGTCACGGTATACACACGTTCCTTCCACAATGGCGTTTCTCTTTGACCTAGAAACTGTGTCCTCTCTCCAACGTCCTCAGTAGATGTGACCCAGTCGCTGCAGTCCTGCTCACCACACCAACCAAACGGAGTCGACTGCTAACAGCCGTGGAGTGAGAACGTTTACCAACCCTCCGTGGCTGTTGGGGTTGTTTGCCGTTTTGGTCGCCAGGTGGTGTGAGCGTCTCTGCCCTCCCAGTTTTGTTGCCTGCCTGGCTGCGTTGACGTGGCGGGTCTGACATGGGGGGCCATCTTCCTCCTGTTATGCGTGTGAACTCCGTGGGTCTGGAGTTCACTTGTAAGGCTGGTTATATGACCATCGAGATGGTGATGTGTGACATGCTTCGTATCCCGGTGGAAGCTATCTACGGTGTGGAGCTAGTTACGGCCCACTGGGTTATTAAGTTCGTGAGGGAGGAGGAGTACTGGGGCTTCCTCCATCGGTACGGTGGGCGTACGTTGCAGTTGCCAGATGATGCCGGCTCTGTGGCGATTTCGGACCACAGTGGTGCCCTGACTTTTGTCAGTGTCCATGGTGCGCCCCTGGAGTTCCCTGATGACCTCCTCCGGCGTTACTTCGGGAGGGTTGGTACTGTTGTCAGCGTGCGGGTGAACATGATCTCCTCGGGGTGGTATGCTGAGAGGCGAATAAACATTCGCACGCTGGGGATGTGCCTGCAGTCGGATATACCTTCTGTCCGGCTTATGGGATACTACGTCCAGGTATATTATGCCCGGCAGCCTCGTACCTGTTTCCGGCGTGGCCTGTTGGGGCATCAGGCTGCCGGGTGCTCTGTGGCCCCAGCTGCTCCTGTCAACTTGTTCCGAGAAGAGGATTTCCCACCGCTCCCACTGGAGGCAGTTTCCGGTGATGATGATGAGGGGGTGCGCGTCCCGTTTGCTGTTGCAGCTCCCCCGCCGACACCTGACGTTCCTCCGGTTGTTGCCAACCCTCCTCCGGGTATTGCGGTACCGTCGGTTGGTTTGCCTGATCCTGTCGCTGTCCCAGCTGCTCCCGTGGGCCTTCCTGGAGCTCTCTGTGTGACGTCGCTATTTTCTCCCTCGTCTTCTGATGCTGCGCCTGGCCCTGTGTCCGTGACTCGGGTCCCGGATGTGCGAGGTGCTGGGGTGGCTGCGGAGCCTCCTGCTGTGTGTAGCCCGGTTCCCCCTGTGGTAGAGGCTGCTGCCGTTCTGTGTCGGGCGTCAGTTCATCCGGCTCGTGGTACCCGTGTTTCTGGGTCACTTATCGGCTCTGACGATATCCGGCCGGTGCCCAAACGTTCCCGGCATTCGTCTTCTGCCTGGGCCGACGTTGGTGCCTTCAGTGACTGCGGGTCTTCAGGTGTTGACGGTGTGGATACGGATGCATCGATGTCTCCGCGGTTTGTGGTGGCGGAGGTCCATGTGCCTGCTGGTGCTGCTGCCTGTGTCTCAGACGTGCCTACGGTTCTTTCTCCGCCGGGGGACTCTCCGCTGTGGGGGAAGGAGGCTTCTGCTGCCAGGGATGGTGTAGAGATGCGTGGCCTGGTGGTGACGTTACGGAAGGATGCGCGCCGTCCAGGTTCCCTGCTGTCGTCTGGTGGTGTGCCGGGGCTGCAGGTACCCCTGTGGTGCGGGTGCGCATTAAGGCCCTGGGGGACGTGTTGCCGGCGCCTGTGATGCCGCCGGGTCACTGGTCGAAGATTGCCAAGTTACTGCTGTCTGACGGACCGGAGTACTTTCATGGTGGGCAAGTTCCCTTCGTGTGGGTTCGAGTAGCGACTTCTTGCCTCATGAGTACTACCATCTGGGTCCCCTGTTTGCAGGGNACTGGTGACGGTAAATGAAAAATCAATTCTCCAAAATTCATATTTATTTCTAGTCTGACATGACACTTGAGCGCGTTTCGTAAAACTTATTACATTTTTAATGACTTTAGTTTATCCACACACAACTTATGACTGAAACAGCATTGGCTCTTATACCTGCATTTGGGTGAGGTGATGTAATACAATAGTGGGGTGAAAAACAAACTTTCAACAAAACACAGAACACGGAACAATGGGTATAGATTTGCAGAAGATGGGTAAAGATAGAACTACAGAAGGCCTATTGGCCCATATTTCTTGATGTTTCTATATTGGAGCGGAGTCTTGAAGTGGGTAGAATATAGTTGTGTGTTAATTGGCTGTTGATTGCTGGTGTTGACTTCTTGATGTGTAGTGCCTCGCAGATGTCAAGCCGCCTGCTGTCGCTGTATCTATCAATGATTTCTGTGTTGTTTGCTAAGATTTCTCTGGTGATGGTTTGGTTGTGGGAAGAGAATATATGTTCCTTAATGGAGCCCTGTTGCTTATGCATCGTTAAACGCCTGGAAAGAGATGTTGTTGTCTTGCCTATATACTGAGTTTTTTTAGGCTTACAGTCCCCAAGAGGGCATTTGAAGGCATAGACGACGTTTGTCTCTTTTAGAGCGTTCTGCTCCGTGTCTGGAGAGTTTCTCATGAGTAGGCTGGCCGTTTTTTTGGTTTTATAGTAAATCGTTAGTTGTATCTTCTGATTTTTGTCTGTAGGGATAACATTTCTATTAACAATATCTTTCAGGACCCTTTCCTCCGTTTTATGAGCTGTGGAGAAGAAGTTCCTGTAAAATAGTCTAATAGGGGGTATAGGTGTTGTATTAGTTGTCTCTTCAGAGGTTGCATGGCGTTTTACTTTCCTTCTTATGATGTCTTCAATGAAACCATTGGAGAAGCCGTTGTTGACTAGGACCTGCCTTACCCTACAGAGTTCTTCGTCGACTTGCTTCCATTCTGAGCTGTAGCTGAGAGCACGGTCGACATAAGCGTTAACAACACTCCTCTTGTACCTGTCTGGGCAGTCACTGTTGGCATTTAGGCACATTCCTATGTTTGTTTCCTTAGTGTAGACTGCAGTGTGGAAACCTCCGCTCCTTTCCATGACTGTTACATCTAGAAAGGGCAGCTTCCCATCCTTCTCCATCTCGTAAGTGAAACGCAACACAGAATTCTGCTCAAACGCCTCTTTCAGCTCCTGCAGATGTCTGACATCAGGTACCTGTGTAAAAATGTCGTCAACATACCTGCAGTATATGGCCGGTTTCAAGCAAGTCGACGAAGAACTCTGTAGGGTAAGGCAGGTCCTAGTCAACAACGGCTTCTCCAATGGTTTCATTGAAGACATCATAAGAAGGAAAGTGAAACGCCATGCAACCTCTGAAGAGACAACTAATACAACACCTATACCCCCTATTAGACTATTTTACAGGAACTTCTTCTCCACAGCTCATAAAACGGAGGAAAGGGTCCTGAAAGATATTGTTAATAGAAATGTTATCCCTACAGACAAAAATCAGAAGATACAACTAACGATTTACTATAAAACCAAAAAAACGGCCAGCCTACTCATGAGAAACTCTCCAGACACGGAGCAGAACGCTCTAAAAGAGACAAACGTCGTCTATGCCTTCAAATGCCCTCTTGGGGACTGTAAGCCCCAAAAAACTCAGTATATAGGCAAGACAACAACATCTCTTTCCAGGCGTTTAACGATGCATAAGCAACAGGGCTCCATTAAGGAACATATATTCTCTTCCCACAACCAAACCATCACCAGAGAAATCTTAGCAAACAACACAGAAATCATTGATAGATACAGCGACAGCAGGCGGCTTGACATCTGCGAGGCACTACACATCAAGAAGTCAACACCAGCAATCAACAGCCAATTAACGCACAACTATATTCTACCCACTTCAAGACTCCGCTCCAATATAGAAACATCAAGAAATATGGGCCAATAGGCCTTCTGCAGTTCTATCTTTACCCATCTTCTGCAAATCTATACCCATTGTTCCGTGTTCTGTGTTTTGTTGAAAGTTTGTTTTTCACCCCACTATTGTATTACATCACCTCACCCAAATGCAGGTATAAGAGCCAATGCTGTTTCAGTCATAAGTTGTGTGTGGATAAACTAAAGTCTTTGAAAATGTAATAAGTTTTACGAAACGCGCTCAAGTGTCGCGTCAGACTAGAAATAAAAATGAATTTTGGAGAATTGATTTTTCATTTACCGTCACCAGTAAAAAGAAACATAAGGAAAATCGAGAAAATTCGTGTTAGAATTATTAATCTTACTTTTTCGGTCATATTTAATAATATATATATATATATATATATATATATATATATATATATATATATATATATATATATATATATATATATACATATATATATATATACATATATATATATACATATATATATATATACATATATATATATACATATATATATTTATATATATATATATATATATATATATATATATATATATATATATATATATATATATATATATACATATATATACATATATATATATATATATATATATATATATATATATATATATATATATATATATATATATATATATATATATATATATATAATGGTAAATGAAGGGATTTGTATGGAATTAATAGTCTGGAGATCGTCGGCAACTCTCCTCTTACGATCTACGGCAACTCCGTCAGCTGGGCAGATTTAAATGAAGGTCTCACAGCCTCTCAAGCTACGGGAGACATCTCCTGTCCACGAGGCTAACCATAGCCCGTGCTTCTTGCCCAGCTCCTGTGCCAGGTAAGTTACGGGCTCACCATAGCCCGTGCTACTTGGAACTTGTTCCGAGTAGCTGAATCTATAACAACAACAACAACCCTCTCAAGCGGGGGACCATTTTTTCTACGACGACCTCCTCCTCATCAACTGCCACACACTGTCTTCATTAACAGTCGTAAATACTAGCTGCCCTGCAGCCTATCCTTATACTAATGTACTAATAATATACTGATACCATATATAGATATTTGGTGGCCTAGCTAGCCTAATCAACAAGGGGTAATGGGAGGGAAAAAAATTATCTACCTTCAACATTCCTGGTTCAGGACGCCTGTCCCTCAATCGTGTGAGGTTCCCACGGTTCCTGAGTCGCTCCTTGATGATCCAGTAGAGCCTTGCATGGTTTCAGTTGTGAAACAATTGTGTCCTCTCTGTGCCACTCTCTATGTTCAGGTATTCCAACCCAGGTCCAACCAGTGGTCACTGAGCCAGTCACGGTATTCATACGTTCCTTCCACAAAGGCGTTTCTCCTTGACCTACAAACGGTGTGTTCCCTCCATCGTCCTCAGTAGATGTGACCCAGTCGCTGCAGTCCTGCTCGCCACACCAAACAGACCCATGAGCGTCAGGCCATACCCTCCCGAGTCGTCGCTGACCGATACCTCAAGTTTTAGCATTTCATTGCCCAATAAACTTGGCTTCTTCTTGCTCCACAGGAGCACAGAGTCTTCAGCATTGATGGTAGACTGCGATAACTGCTTATAATCCACTGAACGAGGCACCCAGAGCCTCCAACCTCGAAAGCTATTTGATGCACGTCCACTCACGTCCACAGATCAGCTCTCGGCGACGCCTCAGGTGGCGCCGCCAGAGGCTCTCGGTGGCATCACAGCGGACGCTGATTGGTCGACCACTCCACACGATCCCAGCAAGCCAATCGCCAGCCGGCTTGTGTCGCCGACAAAATGACGGATTTGCAAACAGGGGGCGCCATTTTGCATGTACCAAGTGCGCGACTTCACCCCTTACATACAAACATATCAACCCGTCCTCGCAAATTCGTATAGTCAATATTGACTTATTAAATATGTGCATAGGTGACATACTTAACATAATAGTTTCCCTTGAAAAGCTTCATAGAAAACACCGACCTTACCTAACCTACTTAGTATGTTAAAATAAGCATCTTATAGCTTCGTAATTACAATTGTTACTTAACCTATTATAGGTATAGGTTAGGTAATAATTGTAATTACGAAGCAATAGTATGCTTATCTTAACATACTAAGTAGGTTAGGTAAGGTCGGTGTTTTCTATGAAGCTTTTCAAGGGAAACTATTATGTTTAGTATGTCACCTATGCACGTAACTAATAAGTCAATATTGACTATACGAATTTGCGAGGACGGGTTGAACATATAAACACAAATGTCTCCCCAGTTTGGTGACCAATCTGGTAGCCTCATATATCAAAAGACTCCCTGCACCTCAAGGAATCAGTAGGGTTAGTGGATACGACTTTTATAGACAGATTTGGAGAGAAATAAGAGTGGGCTCCGTAACAATAATAAAACAAATGCATTAACTACATTAGACATGCACAAACCCCACCTACATTAACACTAACTACGTAAGGAATGCACTAACCCCACTACATTAACACAACTACACTAACTACATTAAACATGCACTAGCCTCACTACACTCTAACACAACTTCACTAACTATTTAAGACGTACACTAACCCCACTACACAGTAACACATCTTCACTTACTACATAGGACATGCACTAACTTCTCTTCACACTAACATACCTACACAAACTACATAAGGCATGACCTAACTCCACTACTCACTAACACAGCTACACTAACTACATAAGACGAGCACTAACGCCACTACACAAGCAACTGAACTAAATTCATAAGACACGCACAATCTTCACTACAAACTAATTCAACTTACTAATTACATAAGATATGCACTAACTCTTCTTTACTCTAATGCAACATCACAAACTACATACAACACGCACTAACAAAACTATACATTAATGCAACTACACTAACCACATAGGTCGTTCACTAACTCCATAACACACTAGCTACATGGGAATTACACTAACTACATACTAAAATAACTACATATTATATGCACTAACTTCACTACACACTAATATATCTACACTTACTACATATGACATGTACTAACTCCACTACACACTAGCATAACTACACTAACTACATAAGACATTTACTAACTCAACAAAGCAATTCCTACATAAGACTTGCACTAACTTAACTACACACTAAAAACAATTACAATAACTACTCAACACATGCACCAATTTCACTACACACTAACGCAACAACACTAACTACAGAAGACATTCACTAACTTCAATACACACTCACACAACTACACTAACCACGTATGACATGCACTAACCCTATAACACTAACTTCATAAGACTTTCGCTAACTTCACTACTCACAACTACACTAACAACATAAGACATGCATTAACTCCACTACTTACTCACACAACTACACTAACTCAAAAAGACTTTCATTGACTTTCACTAGCTCCTGACAGATGAGCGGACAGCGCTTCGGATTCGTAGTCCAGTGGTTCCGGGTTCGGTGGAGGTGGAAACAAATGGGCAAAATGTTTCTTTCACCCTGATGCTCCTGTTACCTAGTAGTAAATGGGTACCTGGGAGTTAGACAACTGTTACGGGCTGCTTCCGGGAGGAGGGGGGGGTAACAAAAAGGAGGCCTGGTCGAGAACCGGGCCTTGGGGACGCTAAGCCCCAAAACCATCTCAAGATAACCTAAAGATGACTCTTCAACACACTAGCACAACTACACTAACTACATAAGACATGCACTAACTCCACTACACACTAACACATCTACACTAACTTCATAAAAACGTGCACTAAACACACTACACACTAACACAACTACATTAACTACATTAGACATGCACTTACCCTACTAAACACTCACCCAACTACACTAACTTCATAAGACATACATTAACTCCACTACTCACTGTTACGGTGCCCTCTCCTATCTCTTTCGTTGCCTGCTATAAGAGTCATATCGACTCTCCCTACAGGGAGAAACTTACATTATAAGTCTGTAGGTAAGGGGAAAAGAGGCGCCCGGATATAAATGAAAGAGTATCCCCTACTGCAGATATGACCTTTTGGAATGGACGCCAAGCCGTGTACGGATTGGGTAGCTCGGGTCACAGGCGACCAATCAGAGCCCGCCGTGACGTCACCGAGTGCCCCGGGCGTCGCCAACGTCAGAGTTTGACTGACAGTGGGAACGTGAGGACGCATCTCGGTCAGCTCTCAAGAATTGGAGGCTAAACAGGCCTTTCTCAGTGGATTAGAGCTAGCCATCGCAGCCCACCTGATATATAGGAGACCCCGCGTTTCTGGGAAGCAAAAGGAACCAAGTTGATTGAGCAGAGAAGTGCCAAACTTGGGAAAGATTCGGTGACGACGCTGGATGTGAGGGCCTGAAAAGTGTGGCGGGCAGGCATAGCTGTGACTGGGTCACATCCACTGAGGGTGTTGGAGGGACGACACCGTTCCTAGGACGAGAAGCAGTACCATGTGGAAGGAACGTGTGTGCGAATATGGCGATTAGCTCAGCGCCCATTGATGGACCAGGATTGGGATAGCTGAACCCCAGGGATTGGAGCGGCGAAGACGCGAAGGCTTCACGACACCTGAGGACCTGTGGGAACGTTCCTGGATCGCCGAGGATCGACTCAGGAAGCATAGGACCCTCACACCATCGAGGGACAGGCGTCGTGAGCCAAGGATTGTTAAGGTAGATCATTTTCCCTCCCATTACCCCTTTGTGAGAGTAGGCTAGATACGCCATTATGTTCACTTATATATGTGGAAATAGGATATTAATGCTATAGTAGCAGAATAGGCTGCAGGGCAGCTTATGTCCAGGACTGTCAGAGAGGACAGTGTGTGTGTGGATGGCAGGACAGTGAAGAAGAGGTGCCGACGTGGTGAAGAGGCCCTTCTGTGAGAGAGTGTGTGACTCCTGTCTATCTGCCCAGTTGAAGGAGTCTGGAGAACGTGAGAGAAGAGTTGCTGACAATCTCCAGAGTTATTATTATTATTTTATCATTCTCTTATATCACTTATAGTCATATGTGTGATCATGTATTCGTATCAGTAAATTCACACATTTTATTATTGTGTTTGAGTGTGCCTCCATTATTATTATATATTTCTCTATTAAGCATACACGAGGGTTACCATAGTACCATCTAGGGAACATTACGTTCCCTATAGAATTTCGTATTGCCTAGGGAGTGGCAAACAGCACAGACTGATATAAGAGTGTATCCTTAGCCATTCGAGCAGTACTAGTGCCTGAATGGTGGTAACTAATAACGTGGTGGCCAGAGAGAGGTAAAGCCACACAGACCTTCAAGGGAGAGTACCCTGGGCCGACAGTCCAATAGTAGATCTTGGGAGTAGCAACACTGGCAACAAACAATATAATAATACACCCACTGAACTGCATTGCTGGGGTGCAGATATAATAACCCAGCTGGCGACCTTGTTGAGGAAAAGATAGAGAAGACAGGCGGGAAAGGAGTTCCTGCAACCCTTTGTCCGGCAGGCAAGACTCAGGGAGGTCATTGTTACAAAGTAAGCCCGAGTCTTCCTTCACTCCTCCACGGGTCTAGGCCGGAATTGCTGATAGCAGTTTCCCCGTGGTTGACTGAAGGGCTTCCAGGGTGAGTCAGTGGCACCCCTTCAGTGGTGGAAGCAAAGACCTGCGGAGGTGGGCATTGCTGGTCCTCTCCTGTGGGACCAAGGAGACTCCGGTGAATCCCGGGAGTCGGAGGGGCTGAGTATTCGGCCTTTCGAGCCCCTAGCAGCCGAGTGCTAGCAGAGCCCCGGCCCACCCCCCGTGACAGAGAACTGGCGACCTTGCCAGGATTCGAACCACAGTAGCCAAGAACTGGAGACTTCGCCAGGAAGCATGGATCAAGCTACAGTGTTGCCAAAGGTGTGTTGATCAAGCTACAGTGTTGCCAAAGGTGTGTTGATCAAGCTACAGTGTTGCCCAAGATTTCAAGACAGTGTTGCCAGGGTACAAATACAGTGTGGCCAGTGAATTCAGAGTACTGTTACCCAACCAGCTAAGGGACTGAAACGGTGAAATTAGTACCTACTAACTTGTCTGTGCTGTCGTGTATGCTCGACGATATAGAGATGGAGGAGGATAAAGTAAAGAAATTTATTGACACAAGGGACGAGAGAATTTTGGAAGAGTGTACCAAGGCCCAGCTCCAACAAGTGGCAAACCACTTTGGGATCAGGTTGAGGACGACTAAGGTTGCAGAGCGAAGGATAGAGATCATGGCACAGCTCACAGCTCGAGAGGAGGCGACGGGAGAGGAGCCATCTCAAGGAGATCCGTCCCGAGAAGAGCCGTCGCAAGGTGAACCGTCCCGACTAGAGCCACCCCAAGCACCTACCAGTGTGGAGGGAATTCACAGTGAACATGGGAGCAGTGGAAGGTCCAGCTGTAGTAAGAGGCGCCTGCAACTGGAAATAATGAAGATGCAACTGGAAGCCCAGCTGAGGCGAGAGGAAAGAGAAGTGCAAATGCAGCGAGAGGAGCGTGAGCGAGAAGCACGGCTGCAGCGAGAAGAAGGAGAGAGACGACTGCGACTGGAGGAGATAAAGGCAAAGAAAGAAGTCGAATTGTGTCGCATTGAGCGTGGTCTGCCCGCTCTACCTGCACGGCGGGATGGCTTCAAGGTAAGGGAACGTGACTTACCTACGTTCGAACCACAAGAAGTTGAGGCGTTCTTCGAACACTTTGAACGGATAGCAACTCTGAAGGAGTGGCCAGAAGATGATTGGGCTGCTCTGGTCCAGGGCAGGTTGACTGGTGAGGCCCGGGAAGCCTACAACATGCTGGACCTAGAAGAGTGTGCTAATTACGACGCAATTAAGAATGCGGTGCTCCACTCATTCCGGCTGACTCCGGAGATGTACCAGAAGCGGTTCAGAGAGTGTGCAAGAGCGTCGGGGAAGTCTTACGCCGAGACCGCCAGGGATATGGAACGGAAGTTCCTACGGTGGTTGAAGGAGGAGGAAGCGGAGTCGGCGGATGACATCAAACGACTGATAGTGATGGAGAAGTTTATGTCAGTGCTCCATCCAGAGTTGCGAGTAAGGGTGAGAGAAGCAGGTATTAAGGACCTAAAGGCTGCAGCGGACCGAGCCGACATGCTGGAAGAGGCACTACATCTCAGGAGGGAGGGGCCGCCCAGACACTCGCCTTACCCCAGGTCGGGAGGGAACTTTAGGAGTTCAGGAGGAGCGAGGACGGGTGGGGACTCTCCCAAGAGTAGTGTGCCCGATGAAGTAACCCGGTTCAAGAGCTCAAGGGACGCGGGAAGGAAGCCCCAAGCTGTGAGCAGTGGACCTAGCTCGGGAGCGAGTGCCGCTGCCCGGGAACCGACGACGGGAGTCCTAGGAGGACCCAGGGAACCTCTACCGTTGGTGCTACCAGGGTGACTAGTAGAGGGTCGCCCAGGAGAGGTGGTCGGTGTTACAACTGTGGGGGACGAGGACACTTCGCAAGGGAGTGCAGCCGCCCAGGCACGGTGGGAATGTGGCTTTCGCGAGGATAGGAAGCGAAGAAGCCAACGATAATTCAGGTGATATGCCAGTGATAAGGGAGAAGAGGATTCACCCCTTTGTGTGTGAGGGGACGGTGAAGATAAGAGGAGCTGATCCTGTGCCAGCAAGGATGCTGAGGGACACTGGATCCGACTTCACCCTTGTTAGTGAATCCCTCTTCCCCGAGGACTACAGACGTTCCAGTACAGGGGAAGCCCTGATAAGGACGTTGGGGGACAAGTGAGGATGCCCCTTCATAAGGTGACTCTTAATTCAGACTATGGTTGTCAGACTCTTGTAGTAGGGGTCTGTGCTCTACTGCCCAGGATGGAAGCTCAGGTGATCCTAGGGAACGACTCCTGTGGGGGATGTGTTCTCCCGAATTTGATTAAAGGTGAGGAGTGTATAGAACCCTATCGACAGAGCAGCAGGACGGGCGCCAGCAGTGGCGAATCGGAAATTGCGAGAGTGGCATTTCCGGTATGCGCGGTGACGTCGGGACGAGACGTGAGGGAAGATGATGTGAGCGGATCCAGTCACGCCGAAGAGAACATGCCGGGTGACCTGGGGCTCGATCATTTGTTCCGAGAGGAGGCCAGAGGAAAAGCGACAGGTGAGGAAGGGTCGGATAGGAGTGTCCAAGTTACTCTCACCAGTCCTCTAGGCATTGACCGCACCCGTCTAGGTGAGCTGCAAAGGGAAGAGTTTCCCGAGTTGGTACGGGAGGCTGAAGGAGGTCTCGCCGGACCCGAGTCACCAACTCACTTCTTCGTGGAGAAGGGAGTGTTAATGAGGCAGTGGAGACCGGTTAGGGAAGAAGCGGGTGATGATGTGCTGAGAGTGAGGCGTCAGGTGGTGATGCCGGCGCGGTACAGAAACGCGGTACTGAAGCTTGCACACTCAGTGGATCCCGCGGGTCACTTGGGAGTGACCAAGACTTTAAGCAGGCTTCGGGAACATTTTTATTGGCCGGGCATGGACGCGGATGTAAGAAGAATTTGCAAGACGTGTTTCCGTGCCAGAGAGCGGGAAGAACGTCCCTGCCATCCCGAAAGCACCTTTGGTTCCAGTTCCGGCGTTCGGCCAGGCGTTTGAACGCCTAATAATCGACGTCGGGGACCACTACCTAAGACCAGAAAAGGGAATAATACTTATTGACTATCATGTGTGCTTCGACGAGATTTCCAGAGGCGATCCCAGTGCGGAAGGTGACATCGAGATGCGTCATGGGACACCTTCAGCGGTTCTTTGCTTGGGTAGGTGTGCCCAAGGAGATCCAGTCCGACTGTGGAAGCGTTTTCCAGTCGAAGTGGTTTAGGCAAGCTATGGCAGCTGGGGAATAGCCCAACTACGATCGTCTCCTTATAGACCTCAATCGCAGGGAGCGATTGAGAGGTTCCATTCCACTCTGAAGACCATCTTAAGGGTGTATTGTGCAGAACAGGGAGCGGAATGGGATGAGGCTGTCTGTCCAGCCCTGTTTGCGATCCGAGATGCTATTGTTGAGTCTCTGGGATTCTCTCCATTCCAGCTAGTGTTTGGACCGAGGTAAGGAGCCCGTTATCGATGCTGAAGGAGCAGTTGACGGCGGGGAAG
>WNGS01135644.1:0-10423 GCA_020271785.1 Procambarus virginalis
AAATAATGTTTATCGTGTAGTGGAAGTGCCGGATGCCTTACTTGGTGTTAATCTGAGGGTCCGGTAAGGAGGCCACTGTGTTTGCGTCCAGGGTGTGTTGTTTCCGAAGTGATTCGTCCAGTTTCGGTAGTGGGGCGGGTGTTGTGTGGTGTAGTACCTGTGTATTCGTTGGTAATGTGTATTCCAGTCTTGTGGGTATCTCCCTTCCCCTCTGTAATCCTGTAGTGGTTCCATCCGACTGTTCCTCTCTCTTATGTTTTCTACTCTGTTTCTGCCTTCCTCTAAAAAATTGCCAGTAGTGTCATACTGATCTTCCCGTCTATAACGTTGTGTACCTCTCACGTGGAATTCCGGACACTGAAGATTGTAGCATTTTTTGTCCCTAATTGAAGATTGACATAATTTGGGGTGGAAGTATCTACACCCTGTTCCAAAACGGCATGTACCCCTCGCCAACATGTTCCTGCATTTTCGAGGATGCAGAAAATGGCATTTTGTTCCTAATTTTCCATATTTGCATATTCCTTTAGCGTAGAATTTGCAAATGTGTTCCGGTTTTGCGTTTTTCAAGGTATTTATATCTGTGTCTGTCTTGTCTACCTCTTTATTGGAGCCATCTCCGCTTTTCGTCCCAATTCCTTCATTTATGCACTCTGTCTCACTGTTGCTCACATCGTTTATATTACCTGACTCTGCAATATTGCTGCTATTATGTACTACAATACCCTCTTCCTCCACATTACTGCTGCGGTTCTCTAAACTATCTGTTCCTGGGTTTTGGTCGTTAACCAATATTGTCTTTTCCCAGTCCGCATATATCACTGGTAGCTTGTCTGTGAATGGTAATCTCTGTGACTCGGGAATGTTTTTCATCAGTGTAGTTATGTTCTCTAACATTAATCTGTCATTCTTGCAAACCCAGAAAACTCCTTGCCTTTTTGTGCATCCTGGAGATACTTCTGTACATCCCAGGTGGAATCTTATGTTACAAATGCAACACTTAACGCCTACATAACGTTTTCCTAGTGCTCCCGAACACTCGCCACACCTCTCCATTGTCTGATGTATTGTATTGTATTTGTGGTTCACTGTATGGATCACTTGTTGATGTCAGTCCTTTTAACTCTTTATAAAATTATATGTATATATATTTATATGTTTAATATTTATAATATTATATGTATACCGAATATTTGTAATATTATGTATGTTGTTTTGTTCAAAGTATATAGCAGGTACTTAGCGTAGGGTAGCGAGGCTGGTCCCCAGTCGGTGCAAGGTGACCTCTTGTTGCCCCAGGTAGATGTCACCAGTTTCCAGTTACTCGATTTGTAACCACTGATTGCCGCCTCTTGCTACTATTCTATATTTCTAGTACAGTATTCTATATTTATAATATTCTATGCACGATTTTCCTTCACTTCCAACTTATATATTGTTGTAATACCCGTTCCACTTCACTGTTCCACAAATCACCGTTCACTATTTTTTCCTCATACACGCACGTACACAAAGCCTCGTGCACTGGTTCACACGTGGTCTCCCGTTTATTCTCTATTTAACACAAAGTTCTATTGTTAATGACTATTTTTCAATTTTCCAGCGGGTCACTATGCACTTTGTTATGTCTGGAATCAGTAATCCATGGCAGTAGTCTTAAGAAATCCCGGTTAATGTCACGATTTTGACGGAGCGCGCACGATGCGTCTTCCCCCTCCCTCGACCTCGACTCACACCGCCATGTGTGGAGTCTCACCATACTTACTGTGTCTCACTATGCCTGCTGTGTCTAACAATGCCTGCTGTGTCTAACAATGCCTGCTGTGTCTAACAATGCCTGCTGTGTCTAACAATGCCTGCTGTGTCTAACAATGCCTGCTGTGTCTAACAATGCCTGCTGTGTCTAACAATGCCTGCTGTGTCTAACAATGCCTGCTGTGTCTAACAATGCCTGCTGTGTCTATCAATGCCTGCTGTGTCTAACAATGCCTGCTGTGTCTCACCATGCCCTGCTTTGTCTCACCATGCCTGCTATGTCTCACCATGTCTGCTATGTCTCACTATGCCTGATGTGTCTCACCAAGCTTGCTGTGTCTCACAATGCCTGCTGTGTCTCACTATGCCTGCTGTGTCTCACCGTGCCAGCTGTGCCTCACCATACCTGATGTGTCTCACCATGTCTTCTGTGTCTCACAATGCCTGCAGTGTCTCACCTTGTCTGCTGTGTCTTACCATGCCGTCCGTGTCTCACCGTGCCTCACCATGCCTGATGTGTCTCACCATGCCTGTTGTGTCTCACAATGCCTGCTGCGTCTCACCATGCCTCTTGTGTCTCACAATGCCTGCTGTGTCCCACCATGTCTGATGTGTCTCACCATGTCTGATGTGTTTTACCATGCCTGATGTGTTTCACCATGCCCTGCTGTGTCTCACCATGCCTGTTGTATCTCACCATGCCTGCTGCGTCTCACCATTCCTGCTGTGTCTCACCATGCATACTGTGTCTGACTATTCCTGCTTTGTCCGACCGTGCCTGCTGTGCCTCACCATACCCTGATGTGTCTCACCATTCCTGCTGTTTTTCACCATACCTCCTGTGTCTCAATATGCCTACTGTATCTTATCATGCCTGCTGTGACTCACCATGCTCTGCTGTGTCTCACCATGCTCTGATGTGTCTTACCAAGCACTGATGTGTCTCATAATGCCTCCTGTGGCTCTCCATTCTCTGATGTGTCTCACCATGCCTTCTGTGCCTACCAATGCTCTGATGTGTCTCACCATATCTGCTGTGTCTCACCAATCTCTGATGTGTCTCACCATGCCTGTTGTGCCTCACAATGCTCTGATGTGTCTCATTATGCCTGATGTGTCTCACCATGCCTGATGTGTCTCACAGTGCCTTCTCTGACTCACCATGCCGGCTGTGTCTCACCATGCCTTCTGTATCTCACCATGCCTGCTGAGTCTCACAATGATCTGATGTGTCTCAACATGCCTGTTGTGTCTCACCATGACCTGCTTTGTCTCACCATGTCTGCTATGTCTCACCATGCCTGAAGTGTCTCACCATGCATGCTGTGTCTCACCATGCCTGCTGTGTCCACCATGCCTTCTGTGTCCACCATGCCTTCTGTAGCTCTCCATGCCCTGATGTGTCTCACCATACGTGATGAGTCTGAAAATGCTCTGCTGTGCATCACAATGCTCTGATGTGTCTCATCATTTCTGCTGTGTGTTACCATGCCCTGATGTGTCTCAACATGCCTCCTGTGTCTCACCATGCCTGCTGTGTTTCACCATGCCTGCTGTGTCTCACCATGACCTGCTTTGTCTCACCATGTCTGCTATGTCTCACCATGCCTGATGTGTCTCACAATGCCTGCTGTGTCTCACCATGCCTGCTGTGTCTCACCGTGCCTGCTGTGCCTCACCATACCTGATGTGTCTCACCATGCCTTCTGTGTCTCACAATGCCTGCAGTGTCTCACCTTGTCTGCTGTGTCTCACCATGCCGTCCGTGTCTCACCGTGCCTCACCATGCCTGATGTGTCTCACCATGCCTGCTGTGTCTCACAATGCCTGCTGCGTCTCACCATGCTCTGCTGTGTCTCTCCAAGCCTGCTGTGTCTCACCAAGCCTGCTGTGTCCACTATGCCTTCTGTAGCTCTCCATGCCCTGATGTGTCTCACCATACCTGATTTGTCTGACCATGCTCTTCTGTGCATCACAATGCTCTGATGTTTCTCATCATATCTGCTGTGTGTTACCATGCTCTGATGTGTCTCACCATGCCTGCTGTTTCTCACCATCTTGATGTTATCATGAGATGATTTCGGGGCTTTTTAGTGTCCCCGCGGCCCGGTCCTCGACCAGTACTCCACCACCAGAAAGCAGCCCGTGTCAGCTGACTAACACCCAGGTACCTATTTTACTGCTAGGTAACAGAGGCATAGGGTGAAAGAAACTCTGCCCATTGTTTCTCGCCGGAGCCTGGGATCGAACCCAGGACTAAAGGATCACAATTCCAGCGTGCTGTCCGCTCGGCCGAACGGCTCCCATGTCTGCTGTGTCTCACCATGCCCTTCTGTGTCTCACCAATTATGATGTGGCTCACCATTTTTTTGTGTCTCACCATGTCTGCTATGTCTAACAATGCCCTGCTATGTCTCTCCATGCCTGCTGTGTCTCACCATGCCTTCTGTATCTCACCATGCCTGCTGTGTCTCTCCATGCCTGCTGTGTCTCACCATGCCTTCTGTATCTCACCATGTCTGATGTGTCTCACCATGCCTTCTGTATCTCACCATGCCTGCTGTGTCTCACCATGCCTGCTGTGTCTCACAATGCCTGCAGTGTCTCACCATGTCTGCTGAGTCTCACCATGCCTGCTGTGTCTCACAATACCTGCTGTGTCTCACAATGCCAGCTGTGTCCCACCATGCCTGCTGTGTCTCACCATGCATGGTGAGTCTCACCATGCCTGCTGTGTCTCACAATGCCTGTTCTGTCCCACCATGCCTGCTGTGTCTCACCATGCCTGGTGAGTCTCACCATGCATGCTGTGTCTCACAATGCCTGCTCTGTCCCACCATGCCTGCTGTGTCTCACCATGCCTGCTGTGTCTCACAATGCCAGCTGTGTCCCACCATGCCTGGTGAGTCTCACCATGCATGCTGTGTCTCACAATGCCTGCTCTGTCCCACCATGCCTGCTGTGTCTCACCATGCCTGCTGTGTCTCACAATGCCTGCTCTGTCCCACCATGCCTGGTGAGTCTCACCATGCCTGCTGTGTCCCACCATGCCTGCTGTGTCTCACAATGCCTGCTGTGTCTCACCATGCCTGGTGAGTCTCACCATGACTGCTGTGTCACACCATGCCTGCTGTTTCTCACCATGCCTGCTGTGTCTCACTATGCCTGGTGAGTCTCACCATGACTGCTGTGTCTCACCATGCCTGCTGTATCTCACCATGCCTGCTGTATCTCACCATGCCTGCTGTGTCTCACCATGCCTGCTGTGTCTCACCATGCCTGCTGTGTCTCACCATGCCTGCTGTGTCTCACCATGCCTGCTGTGTCTCACCATGCCTGCTCTGTCCCACCATGCCTGCTGTGTCTCACCATGCCTGCTATGTCTCACCATGCCTGCTGTGTCTCACCATGCCTGCTGTGTCTCACCATGCATGCTGTATCTCACCATGCCTGCTGTGTCTCACCATGCCTGCTGAGTCTCACCATGACTGCTGTGTCTCACCATGCCTGCTGTGTCTCACCATGCCTGCTGTGTCTCACCATACCTGCTGTATCTCACCATGCCTGCTGTGTCTCACCATGCCTGCTCTGTCTCACCATGCCTGCTGTGTCTCACCATGCCTGCTGTGTCCCACCATGCCTGCTGTGTCTCACCATGCCTGCTGTGTCTCACCATGCCTGCTGTGTCTCACAATGCCTGCTGTGTCCCACTATGCCTGCTGTGCCTCACCATGCCTGCTCTGTTTCACCATGCCTGCTCTGTCCCACCATGCCTGCTGTGTCTCACCATGCCTGCTGTGTCTCACCATGCCTTCTGTATCCCACCATGCCTGCTGTGTCTCACCATGCCTGCTGTGTCTCACCATGCCTGCTGTGTCCCACCATGCCTGCTGTGTCTCACCCTGCCTGCTGTGTCTCATCATGCCTGCTGTGTCCCACCATGTCTGCTGTGTCTCACCTTGCCTTCTGTGTCTCACCATGCCTGCTGTGTCCCACCATGCCTGCTGTGTCTCACCATGCCTGCTGTGTCCCACCATGCCTGTTGTGTCTCACCATGCCTGCTGTGTCTCACCATGCCTGCTGTGTCTCACCATGCCTGCTCTGTCCCACCATGCCTGCTGTGTCTCACCATGCCTGCTGTGTCTCACCATGCCTGCTGTGTCTCACCATGCCTGCTCTGTCCCACCATGCCTGCTGTGTCTCACCATGCCTGCTGTGTCTCACCATGCCTGCTGTGTCTCACCATGTCTGCTGAGTCTCACCATGCCTGGTGAGTCTCACCATGCCTAGTGAGTCTCACCATGCATGGTGAGTCTCACCATGCCTGCTGTGTCTCACCATGCCTGCTGAGTCTCACCATGCCTGCTGTGTCCCACCATGCCTGCTGTGTCTCACCATGCCTGCTCTGTTTCACCATGCCTGCTCTGTCCCACCATGCCTGCTGTGTCTCACCATGCCTGCTGTGTCCCACCATGCCTGCTGTGTCTCACCATGCCTGCTGTGTCTCACCATGCCTGCTGTGTCTCACCATGCCTGCTGTGTCTCACCATGCCTGCTGTGTCTCACCATGCCTGCTCTGTCCCACCATGCCTGCTGTGTCTCACCATGCCTGCTGTGTCTCACCATGCCTGATGTGTCTCACCATGCCTGCTGTGTCTCACCATGCCTGCTGTGTCTCACCATGCCTGCTATGTCTCACCATGCCTGCTGTGTCTCACCATGCCTGCTGTGTCTCACTATGCCTGCTGTGTCTCACCATGCCTGCTGTGTCTCACCATGCCTACTATGTCTCACCATGCCTTCCGTGTCTCACCGTGCCTCACAATGCCTGATGTGTCTCACCATGCCTGCTGTGTCTCACCATGCCTGCTGTGTCTCACCATGCCCTGATGTGTCTCACCAAGCCTGCTGTGTCTCACCATGTCTGCTGTGTCTCACCATGCCTGATGTGTCTCACCATGCCTGCTGTGTCTCACTATGCCTGCTGTGTCTCACCATTTCTGATGTGTCTCGCCATTTTTTTGTGTCTCACCAAGCCTGTTGAGTCTCAACATGTCTGCTGTGTCTCACCATGACTGTCGTGTGTCTCACCATGCCATGCTATGTCTCTCTATGCCTGCTGAGTCTCATCATGCTTGATCTATCTCACTATGCCTGTTGTGTCTCACTATGCATGATGTGTCTCACAATGCCTGCTCTGTCTCACCATGCCTGCTGTTTCTCACCATGCCGGCTGTGTCTCACAATGCCTGCTCTGTCTCACCATGCCTGCTGTTTCTCACCATGCCTGCTGAGACTCACCATGCCTGTTGTGTCTCACCATACCTGCTGAGTCTAACCATGACTGCTGTGTCTCACAATGACTGCTGTGTCTCACCATGACTGCTGTGTCTCACCATGCCTGCTGAGTCTCACCATGCCTGCTGAGTCTCACCATACCTGCTATGTCTCACCATGACTGCTGTGTCCCACCATGAATGCTGTCTCTCACCATGCCTGCTGAGTCTCACAATGCCTGCTGAGTCTCACAATGCCTGCTGTGTCTCACCATACCTGCTGAGTCTCACCATACCTGCTGAGTCTCACAATGCCTGCTGTGTCTCACCATACCTGATGATTCTCACCATGCCTGCTGAGTCTCACAATGCCTGCTGAGGCTCATGATGCCTGTTAAGTCTCACCATGCCTGTTGAGTCTCACCATGCCTGTTGAGTCTCACCATGCCTGTTGAGTCTCACCATGCCTGTTGAGTCTCACTATGCCTGTTGAGTCTCACCATGCCTGCTGAGACTCACCATGCCTGCTGAGTCTCACGATGCCTGTTGAGTCTCACCATGCCTTCTGAGACTCACCATGCCTGCTGAGTCTCACCATGCCTGCTGAGGCTCACCATGCCTGCTGAGACTCACCATGCCTACTGAGACTCACCATGCCTGCTGAGTCTCACCATGCCTGCTGAGTCTCACCATGCCTGCTGAGGCTCACCATGCCTGATGAGTCTCACCATGCCTGCTGAGACTCACCATGCCTACCGAGACTCACCATGCCTACTGAGACTCACCATGCCTGTTGTGTCTCACCATGCCTGCTGAGTCTCACAATGCCTGTTGTGTATCACCATACCTGCTGAGTCTCACCATGCCTGCTGAGTCTCACCATACCTGCTGTGTCTCACCATACCTGCTGTGTCTCACCATGACTGCTGTGTCCCACCATGAATGCTGTGTCTCACCATGCCTGCTGAGTCTCACAATGCCTGTTGTGTCTCACCATACCTGCTGAGTCTCACCATGCCTGCTGAGTCTCACAATGCCTGCTGTGACTCACCATACCTGATGATTCTCACCATGCCTGCTGAGTCTCACAATGCCTGCTGAGGCTCATGATGCCTGTTAAGTCTCACCATGCCTGTTGAGTCTCACCATGCCTGTTGAGTCTCACCATGCCTGTTGAGTCTCACCATGCCTGTTGAGTCTCACCATGCCTGTTGAGTCTCACCATGTCTGCTGAGACTCACTATGCCTGCTGAGTCTCACGATGGCTGTTGAGTCTCACCAAGCCTGCTGAGACTCACAATGCCTGCTGAGTCTCACCATGCCTGCTGAGGCTCACCATGCCTGCTGAGACTCACCATGCCTGCTGAGACTCACCATGCCAACTGAGACTCATCATGCCTGCTGAGACTCACCATGCCTGCTGAGACTCACCATGCCAACTGAGACTCATCATGCCTGTTGAGTCTCACCATGCCTGCTGAGTCTCACCATGCCTGCTGAGTCTCACCATGCCTGCGGAAGCTCACGATGCATGTTGATTCTCACCATGCCTGCTGAGACTCACCATGCCTGCTGAGACTCACCATGCCTGCTGAGTCTCAGCATACCTGCTGAGTCTCACAATGCCTGTTGAGACTCACCATGCCTACTGAGGCTCACGATGCCTGTTGAGTCTCACCATGCCTGCTGTGTCTCTCAATGCCTGTTGAGTCTCACCATGCCTGTTGAGTCTCACCATGCCTGCTGAGTCTCACCATGCCTGCTGAGCTCACCATGCCTGCTGAGTCTCACCATGACTGCTGAGACTCACCATGCCTGCTGAGTCTCACCATGACTGCTGAGACTCACCATGCCTGCTGAGACTCACCATGCCAACTGAGACTCACCATGCCTGTTGAGTCTCACCATGCCTGCTGAGTCTCACCATGCCTGCTGAGTTTCCCCATGCCTCCTGAGTCTCACCATGCCTGCTGAGTCTCACCATACCTGCTGAGTCTCACCATGCCTGCTGAGTCTCACCATGCCTGTTGAGACTCACCATGCCTGCTGAGTCTCACCATGCCTGCTGAGACTCACCATGCCTGCTGAGACTCACCATGCCTACTGAGTCTCACCATACCTGCTGAGTCTCACCATGCCTGCTGAAGCTCACGATGCCTGTTGAGTCTCACCATGCCTGCTGAGACTCACCATGCCTGCTGAGTCTCACCATACCTGCTGAGTCTCACAATGCCTGTTGAGACTAACCATGCCTACTGAGGCTCACGATGCCTATTGAGTCTCACCATGCCTGCTGTGTCTCACCATGCCTGTTGAGTCTCACCATGCCTGTTGAGTCTCACCATGCCTGCTGAGTCTCACCATGCCTGCTGAGACTCACCATGCCTACTGAGACTCACCATGCCGACTGAGACTCACTATGCCTGTTGAGTCTCACCATGCCTGCTGAGTCTCACCATGCGTGCTGAGTCTCAACATGCCTGTTGAGTCTCACCATGCCTGTTGAGTCTCACCATGCCTGCTGTGTCTCACCATTCCTGTTGAGTCTCACCATGCCTGTTGAGTCTCACCATGCCTGCTGAGTCTCACCATGCCTGTTGAGTTTCACCATGCCTGCTGAGGCTCACCATGCCTGCTGAGTCTCACCATGCCTGCTGAGACTCACCATGCCTGATGAGACTCACCATGCCAACTGAGACTCACCATGCCTGTTGAGTCTCACCATGCCTGATGAGTCTCACCATGCCTGTTGAGTCTCACCATGCCTGCTGAGTCTCACCATGCCTGCTGAGACTCACCATGCCTACTGAGACTCACCATGCCGACTGAGTCTCACTATGCCTGTTGAGTCTCACCATGCCTGCTGAGTCTCACCATGCGTGCTGAGTCTCACCATGCCTGTTGAGTCTCACCATGCCTGTTGAGTCTCACCATGCCTGCTGTGTCTCACCATGTCCTGTTGAGTCTCACCATGCCTGTTGAGTCTCACCATGCCTGCTGAGTCTCACCATGCCTGTTGAGTTTCACCATGCCTGCTGAGGCTCACCATGCCTGCTGAGTCTCACCATGCCTGCTGAGACTCACCATGCCTGATGAGACTCACCATGCCAATTGAGACTCACCATGCCTGTTGAGTCTCACCATGCCTGCTGAGTCTCACCATGCCTGTTGAGTCTCACCATGCCTGCTGAGTCTCACCATGCCTGAGGAGTCCCCCCCTGAGTCTCACCATGCCTGCTGAGTCTCACCATGCCTCTGAGTCTCACCATGCCTGTTGAGACTCACCATGCCTGTTGAGTCTCACCATGCCTGCTGAGTCTCACCATGCCTGCTGACTCACCATGCCTACTGAGTCTCACCATACCTGCTGAGTCTCACCATGCCTGCTGAGC
>WNGS01135645.1:0-14700 GCA_020271785.1 Procambarus virginalis
CCTACCTCAACACATGACTACACCCACACAACGACGCCACACGCTACCAACCGCACACACACCAAATATGTGACACTCCACTCCCACCCCCAAGGAGGACCACACGCTACACCAACACACGACATACACCCATAGCACGACTACACTCCACACACGACCTACGCCCAGCACACACACTAACCCTACACGACTACACCCACACACGAATACGACCCATACACGGACTAGCGCCCCATACACGACTACACCCACACACGACTACAGCACCACACATGACTAACATCCCATACACGACTACACCCACACACGACATACACCCATACACAACTACGCCCACACACACTACACGGGCACTACACACCATGAGCTGGCACACACACACGGACTTTACACCCTATCATGGATACACCCACACACAACTACACACACACACGACTTACACCCACACACGACACGTCCCCAACACACGACTAGGCCCACACACTGACACACCCACACATGGATCTATGCCCATATCACTACGACTACAGCCCACATACGACTATGCCCACACACGACTACCCCACACATGACTCCCCACACACGACTATGCCACACATGACTATGCCCACACACAACTACGCCCACACATGACTACGCCCACACACGACTATGTCCACACATGATATGCCCACACACAACTACACCCACACATGACTACGCCCACACACGACTACTTTTTTCTGATGAAAGAATAACTAAATGTATTTTGAAGGTTAACAGCCAATAAATTCATTCAAAATTTATTAATGAATTTTACAAAAACACCATAAATTTGAAATTTAAACATGTAAGAACTATTTGTATACACTTAGGAACAAAATGTTCTAAAAAAAACATTTATTATAAAACCTATGTGTTTGAGTTTTCTATTAAATGTTTTCAAAGCTCTCTCTCCACCTTAACTTAATGTAAGTATTCCTAACCCAGGGAGAATATGTGAAGTTTTCGAACCATTTTGTGTTGCTGGCCACCAAGTGGGGTCAGGGATGGTAAATCGGCCTCACAGGTTTAATAGAATTCTATGACCAGCAACAAAAATAGGCAGGAAAGATGATAGGGTGGGCCGACTGCATTCTTCTGGACTGTCAGAAAGCCTTTGACACAATACCCCATAAAAGGCTGTTAAAAAATAGTTGGAGCAACAGTGTGAGGGGATGTAGAATCCCCTCAGCTAGTTTTCCTAAGTTTCTAGAATAGGTTAGTCGCTCTTGGGACTCTAGAAACTGAAGCTTTCAAATTAACATATACTTGTGGGGTGTCAAATGAAAGCTTATGTTACTGGCTGTCGGTTAAATCTAATTAGAGGTCTGTGATTGCTCTGTAGAGATAGTTACAGAAATTTTCCTGTTCTGAGAAATAGGGAGAGATTGGGAGTGGTGTGAGGAGGTATGACTCAAAAACCGTTACAGGTGGAGGGGGACAGTGGGGGAACGTTGCCTCCCCCACCCACCAATTGGGACATCGCTCCATTGTTTTAGGCCTTCCCCCTCAGCCTGTGACGTCACGCCACACCACAGGGCGAGGGGCGCTTGTGATTGGTTTAGGCACTTCTGCTCCTATGCCGAGTTTTGGCGCCAAGAGCTGTTATTGGAAGCGTCACCATGGAGTCGTGCCGGCTTCCTGCTGATTGGTCAAGACAAGGTAGGGGGGGGGGAGATATGGGGATGTGAGTTTCCCTACCCGCCTATGAGAGTCAGTTTGAATTGGGCGGCAAGCTGGGAGGTTGTGATCCTGGTGGAGGTGGCGAGTCTGCCACCTCCACCCCCCGTTAATCACTGTGTGATCCGGTTTAATCCACAAGCATGGCACGCTTCCATCAGGGTGGTGTCAAATCCCAAATTCGCGTGAAACTGGGGCTGATAAATACAGGACAGTGAACAAGCCTCAGAGACAGTGATCACCCATGGGGCAGCTGGCAGAGCTTCATGGGGTAACAGGTGGCTCAATTATCCTGTATGTTCATGGACAATTGGGTGGAATAATGGGCAGGGCCTACCAGTGTAATTAAGGTGATATTACAGGCCCCTGTAGGACCTTGAATTCCGCCCGACGGCGTCATGTGGTGGTGACGCCGGCCATGGTCACCCTTGTCACCCCAGTGTAAGAGCGAGCCATGCTCTAGTTTGTTGGGGTTGTGGTGATTCCCCATCTACATGTGTGTATGCCCTGCGGCCAACCCAGGCCGCCCCCAGGCGCCACGCGGCCACCCAGGCCGCCCCCAGGCCGCCCGCGGCCACCCGCCGCCCGGCGAGGCCACCCCACCCCGCGCGCCAGCAGCCCGGGTGGGGTTCTTTGACGTCACACGCCACCCGTGGCTGAACTCCTGAGGGCCACGCGGTGGCCACATGCTTTGGCCAACACCTTTGGCCACCCCCTTGGCCACTTTCCCGGGACAGCCTAGGGCCACATCTTGTCGACGCACGAGGAGCAAGCTAAGTGTTGACAGCCAGTGAGGTAGGGACCCGGGAAATGAGTGAAACGAGAGCTGTTATGGGAGAGACAGCTGTCTGTGCACGCCCAGGTGACTGAGAGGCAGTACCTGGAGGGAGATTGTACACAGTACCACCCATGTAGATTTATATCTGTAGATATATTGTTGTGTGTTGACTGACTTGAGTATGGGACCAGTCAGAGTAGAGAATCACCATATGAATGATCCAGTCTGTCGATTCTGTATAATCGTTCAGCCAGGATTAGGCCATGATACCTCGTGATTAATTATGCCAGTGTAGAGTTAAGCAGGCCCGTGTTGCAGGGTTATCATTGGATACCCTGAGGTCTGTATATTGTCCTGGTGATTAATTTGCATTGTTTATGTTAGGCATTTCCATATGTTTCATTTGCATGTAGTATGTACTGTGTTGTGTGGTGAGTCAGTAGTTGTGATTGCTGACTGATTGCCTAATGATGTCTTTAGCATGTGGGGCATGCTGACGGCATCATTATGTTGCAGGTTTGTGCAGTGTTGTCAGGTATACGATATTACTGTCCTAGGAACGGTGTTGAGGATTTAATGGGACCCTTTGAGTATTCAGGGAAATTCTCAGTACTTAATGAGAGCGAGCAATTAGTTAATTTGCCTAATTATGGGAGAATTAGCGCCAGCTGTCCGCGTAGAGCGGCGGTGTCTTATATTAACGTAAATTGTCTTGCTGAAGCAAACGGGATCGATCGATCTTTTGCAACGTTTGCAAGATTAGAGGAAGCAGTAATATTGGTATACCTTGAGTTGTTGCAAAACCATGTGTCATTACTGTGTGGGCATAGTAATTAACGAGTTGCAGTAGCCGCAACCGAATGTGGGCGGTGCATTTGTTGTTATGCATGCCATGGTAAATGTGACCTATGTAACATTAGGGTTACTTTGTTTCTTTAAGTTGTGTTGAGGACTTGAGGATTCAGTGAGTTAATTAGGGGTAATTAACTGGATAAGGGGTGCACATTTGTTGTTGTTGAATGAGTGAGAGCTGTTATGGTAGAACAGTGTTGAGCTTGAGCTTGTTGACGTACGTTTCCGGTGCAATTAATTGTCCGTGTGACAATTAATTGACCACTCTAGCTAATTTTGTAATTAGCATTCTCATCATGAATTCACGTAGTGGGAGAGGATCTGTCAGAGTCTGTCAGTGATAGTGTTAACGTCATTTGCTCGAGACTAATTACCTTTCGGGGTTATGGCAATTAGTGGCTCATGATAATTAGTGGAGTAATTAACGTCTGGAGTCTTGAGGACTCAGATGACTTGGTAAAGCGAGGTCATGGAGTTAGCATACGTTATATTAATCATATTCTGTCTGGTGACAGTGGATTAAGATGCACTCATTGTTAATTAGTAATTAACTCCTCTTCCGTGAATTCACAGTGTTTGATGAGACCTGCTTAGGCAGTGCGGAGTGTGACGTATTTATGTATGATTAATTATCGGTCCTGGTGACAGTTAATTAATTGCTCGAGGTTAATTGGGGTAATTAGCACTCATATTAGAGTAATTAATGACACAGACTGTTGAGAAGCCACCCACTTGGGGTAGGCTTAGTTAACGTAACTCAATTGGGATGTAATTAGTGGTCCGTTTGACCTTAATTAAGAATTACTCACTGAATACTTGCAGGGAGTCAAGTGTGATGTAATGTAAGAGTTTGAGTTATTGTAACTAGATGACGTGTGTTGAGAGACAAGAGGACTTGTGTTATGGTAGAGTACTATCATGTTGTTGTCTAGCGTGAGACAATTGTTTGTGATTAAAGTAGTACTTTGTTGCTGACTGCTGTGATCAATCAATTAACGTAATTAATTAATCACATAATCAATGTTGTAATTGATTAAGGCAATTGCTTATAGTTATCGTCTGGTGGCGAGAGTAGAGTAACTTGGGATGTGTGGAGCTGTGTCCCAGAATCCCGACTTGCCTGACTTTGTTCACTTTAGTTGTGATGGGAGAGTCACTGTTAGACTACCCGCCTAGTTCCGGGGATCACTCTTGTTTGTAAGGAGGACCTTAAGCTTGTGATTAGAGTAGCTGTTAACGTGAAGTCGTGACACTATTGATTGCTTGCTTGTATCATCAGTGGATATCCTTCATTTGTTCAGTTAGTTCATGTTGTCAGCTCAAAGTGTCAGCAAGATGGAGCCTGCTGTCACTTCCGGAGGGGCTGTTGAATAGCTGTGTTGCAAATGCCACTGGATGGACATTAACGTAATAAATCACTCGCTGTGGTGTAACTTAGTCTGTGATATTTTTTTGATTTGCAATATTGCGTCGTCAGTGGGCACACCTGTGTTCAGGTTAGTTCAGTATGCAGCCACACAGCAAGGGTTGCTAGTTAGCTGTTGGTTATAGTGCCACTGGATGGACATTAACGTAAATGTAAACTCGATAATGTAGTATTCTAGTCTCTTGTTATTAATAAATTGTTTATTTTATAGAAACGGTCTTTGATGTCAACCTTCAACTATTCTATTCTCCACACCTGTTCTGCACTTTATGATTATTGTTGCTGTGATCTTTGATATGACGGCTGTGCTCTTGGGAATTCGAATTCCAATTCATAGCGCCACATCAAATATAAAATTTGATTGTGAGAACCCGTCAGTTACCCTTTATTGGTTTTAACGTCATGTTTAACTAGGAGGAACCAGCGGCCTATGTGGACAGGTTTTCACCCCTGGTGGTGGAAGCCTGGAGGTTTGCTCCCGCTTCTCCTTTTTCTACTGGACTCATGCTTAACTGCCAAGAGCAGCCTTTAAACTTGTAGTCCACCTCCTAAGGGAGGTAGGCGTAGAGAAAAATCTCACAAACAGGCAGGAGTAAAAGGGAAGTTGCTCCAGTGGATAAGGGAGTACTTAAGATACATGAAACAGCGAGTAACGGTGAGGGGGGAGACATCAGAGTGGTGAGTTGTCACCCACTGAGTCCCACAGGGCTCAGTACTTGGGCCCATCCTGTTTCTAATGTATGTAAACGATCTTCCAGAGGGTATAGACTCGTTCCTCTCAATATTTGCTGATGATGCAAAAATTATGAGAAGAATCAAGTCGGATGAAGATAGACAGAGACTACAGGATGACTTGGACAAACTTGAGGAATGGTACAGAAAATGGCTGCTAAAGTTCAACTCAGGAAAGTGTAAGGTAATGATATTAGGTGAACAGAGCAGGAGGCTGAACATAACGTATCATCTGGGAGGTGAAATCCTACAAGAGTCAAATACAGAGAAAGATCTGGGGGTTGATATCACACCGAACCTGTCCCCAGAGGCCCACATCAAAGGAACATCATCTGCGGCATATGCTAGACTGCCCAACATAAGAACTGCCTTTAGAAACTTGTGTAAGGAATCGTTCAGGACACTATATACCACATATGTAAGACCAATCCTGGAGTATGCAGCTCCAGCCTGGAGTCCATACCTAGTTAAACACAAGACAAAGTTAGAGAAGATTCAGCGGTATGCCACCAGGCTCGTCCCGGAACTGAGAGGAATGAGCTACGAGGAAAGGCTAAAGGAGCTAAACCTCACATCCCTGGAAAACAGAAGAGTAAGGGGAGACATGATAACCACCTACAAAATTCTCAGGGGAATTGACAGGACGGACAAAGACAAACTCTTCAGCACGGATGGGACACAAACAAGGGGACTCAGGTGGAATCTTAGTACCCAGATGAGCCACAGAGACGTTAGAAAGAATTTTGTCAGTGTCAGAGTAGTTAATAAATGGAATGCACTAGGAAGTGATGTGGTGGAGGCTGACTCCATACACAGTTTGAAATGAAGATTTGATAGAGCCCAGTAGGCTGAGGAATCTCTACACCAATTGATTGACAGCTGAGAGGCGGGACCAAAGAGCCAAAGCTCAAACCCCGCAAGCACAATTAGGTGAGTACAATTAGGTGAGTACTGAGCGCTTATATTTGCCCTTCATATTTCTTTTTAAATATGGAGTTCCGTGTTCCTTGACATGAGGCTTTCATGGGTATGTTGTCAATTTCTCTTTCAACGCCTTTAATGTTCATGTTCATATAAGTTATAGTATCAGGGCTTTTGGTATCATTCATAAAGAAGCTCTCTAGATTTTCAATTTTCATTTTGTGTATTCGGGTGCTAAACATCTTTTTTTTTTAGGATTTCCCTAATTTCCTTGTCATCCTCCGTGTATGAACCTTTATTTATAAGTATAGGGTCCTTGCTGGTTACAAGGTTTAATTTTCATTTAGCATATGTGAAGAAATATTTAAGATATTTCCTTTATCTGTATTGGCTTTCTGTGCCAACTTCTTTTCTTCAGTTCAGAATGATTGTTTCAGCTTCTGCTCTATTTCTTTAATATCTGTTTATGTATTTTTTCTTTATTGGGATAGTCGTGTCTGTTTAAGCATTTTGATTATATTTTTCCTTCATCAGTAGTATCAACTGTCTTCTCTCTCCAACATGGTCCTCTTTCTGACCATTTTTTTGAGACTTTTGGGTCTTGATACCCTAAGCCAACCCAGGTAACACAAATTTTTTATTTTTTGTTTATTTTTATTTTTACATGCGTACATGCGAATAAATAGAATAAAACAAGAAACAAAACAGAACACAAACACAAAAGCACAAACAAAGAAAGACGCATACACTAAACACCGGCCTGAAGGGCCGACAACAAAAACACAACAATGTACATAACACAAAGGAACACAATAAATATAGACAATAAGAATATACAGGAGGGTAACGGAATTAACAAAAACTACACATAGCACACAATCACAGTAGAAAAGGAACAATGCAGGACGTGTCGTGCAATGTTCAACGTACAGGCAAGCATGAGGTAGGCAACAAATTACAATAATCACAAAGGCACAGTTACAAAGGACAAAGGCACAAAGATATAAAGGACAAAGGCACAGGTAGAAATTACAAAGGCACAAAGTCATTAAACACCAAATACATAAAACATCGGCCTGAAGGGCCGACAAACAAAACAAGAAACACAGCAGTACAATGACAAAATACCCAAACCCTCACCCAACAACCCAACCCGTGAAACAACACAAAACAAGTCAACTCGCCCTGAAAACCACACAGAGAGGGACAACACATAACACGAATAAAGTAAATACAATACACTCACGCACACATGCACGCAACCGCACACTACACACTCAAACGAACACAACACCACAACACAGAGCACAGACACACAAACACACACAAAAATCACTTAACAGGAGGAGACACGACAGTTGTAGGCACATACTTCTCAGGAAAATCATGACTAGGATATTTCTGTTTATAAGCCTCCCAAACTAAGTGCTCCCAATCGGTAGGACAACGTTCCCCCTGCTTCAGGGGACGTGTGTTGGAAATAACCAACGGTTTATACAGTATTGTATTTATGCAAGCTTTGTATTAACGACACTAGTTACAAAAATTACTAACTTGCAGATTTAATCCTTATCTTGACTCACTTATACATATTGCCTGATTCTTCCTAGTCAATTACGATATACATATTCCTTTACGCTCGAGTTGTCTAACGAGAGCCGCGCATGTGCAATAGCGAAGAAGTGTAAGACGGGAGAGCGTCACCACAGGGCGACAGTAGTCAACTAGAGAACGAGCAAGCACGTCGTGGACACCTCTGACAGTGTGTAGCAGAGCTACGTTTAGGTCCCATTTACTACTCTCCTACGAACAGTAGAGCGGTGCCATGTTATCTGGCACAATAGCCGTGTCCCAGACTAACATATGAGCAAGTTCAAGTCAACACCCTTCAAGCAGCAGCTGGAGGACGGATGATTGTTCAAGTCTCCACAGCAACGGACACGCGGCTCGGCAGCTAAGTTACCTCTTTGTTGTTATGTAGCCACTATTAACATTTAGGTTAGTTGTCGTTACGCCGTAGACCAAACAAACAAATCCCATACGTGTCTTTTAGTAATTTACTATCTAAATAGGTAATTACTTTATTATTTCTCTAGAAAAGAAAATTACAATGTTCGAATGTAAATTGCACTGATATTGGTTTAAATTTTCTACAGTTATCCTCATAAGTTAGGATGTATGGTAGTTACTTATTAGGTAGACGATTTCTACAATGTGATTGCCTTTCAGTACCAAGGCGATGCCAAACGAGGTGCTAGGCTTCCCCACCGTTCAGGACAACAATTTGCCCTACGCAGCATGTCGTCAGTGGAGCATGGCAACTGATTACACATCACTAGATTTACAGCTAAGCTGTCTCTTTTCTTCCTATAGAAAAACTCTGTAGTTGCAGTAGTGATCTCTCAAAGAGATCAATTACATTAACTCGTTGAGATATACAGTACTATTCTATTCAACCTTATATTAAAGTGCATTTACCTCTAATATTATATATTCAACTTGATTTACTTTCATATTGAATTTACTCTGGTGAAGAACCAGCACCAGAATAATGCTAGGGATGTATTCATCTTTTGGCATGTAACCCCCCAATTTTGTGTAAGTTAATTTGACTCCTTTTATATAAGAATTACAGTTTACCAAGATCCATAGGACACTAGTTCTTAGGATCAATTTTTCCATTGTTTCTTGTTTTCCACCTTTTCTCAAAAGGTGGTGGTCCTTCATTGCTATCAAAGTATATATTTAACTGCAGGCGAAGAGTCACAATAACGTGGCTGAAGTATGTTGACCAGACCACACACTAGAAGTTGAAGGGACAACGACGTTTCGGTCCGTCCTGGACCATTCTCAAGTCGCTTGTGACTTGAGAATGGTCCAGGACGGACCGAAACGTCGTCGTCCCTTCAACTTCTAGTGTGTGGTCTGGTCAACAATATATATTTAACTATTAGTTAATGGAGTCAGGTTTTCCCCCACAGAATTATGGTCCTTCGAACCGGATGTACCATTATCATCCTAATTAATCATTTACTAACACCAACTAGTGTGTTAATCTTATAAGGCTATTTATCTGTATATTCATTGTTTACGGCTGTCAGCAGACAGCCCATATTACAGCCTAAAACTCATTTATTATTATCAACATTTCTATTAATACTTATGTATAAAGTAGCCTTAGTGGGACATAGCCAATTACCCGCAACCGTTAGACTTATACCTCACACTGAGGTGAGAATTTTTAGGTCACCTGGAGCGACTGCTCACAATTTTTACAACAATTCAATATTAACAGCAGCATTAGAATGGCCTCACCATTTAACTATAATTTATTTAGGTGGCAATGATATCCATCCCACTCGCCAACCAGCCGAAATAATTAACATTTAAAAACTATTATCAGTTCCTTAAACAAGTCAGCACTTGGTAGTATTCACATGGTGGAACCTTGCCAACTGAGAAGTGATAACCGTTGGGGAGTAAGCCCCGAATATTATCAGCGGTCGGCGAAATATATAAACTTTAGGCTGAGAAAAAGAGTGAGGTTGGAAGCCACTTATAATCATTTCACAGCCAGATCATATCAGCAGGGCTTGACCTCAGACGTTGTACATCTGTCAGGAGAGGCCAGGACCCATATGGTCAACAAGCTAGTCAATACTATTAATCATCACAAACGGTTGTGGCTAGCAAGTTAAACTTAGTGTTACAGTATTTATAAATTTTCACTTATGTTTCTAAGCACAAACATGTATATCAAAACAAAAAAATCCCCCCAAAATAGTACCATATATCTATATTACTGCACCATTGCATATATGCCAACCCTTGATGAGGTAGGATATTTAGACTGTAATTGTACTAATGTTTGTACAAATGCAGCCTAAACCATTTAGTCATTCCTAGGTAGGAATTATTTAGCGAGTACTGTACTAGACAGTACTGGTGTACATACATATTATTTAGATTGTGCTGACCCTGATTTGGGGTGGGATCGCCAAAACCCTTTTTGTGCTTTTAACATATTATTTCGTGTATTATTTTTTTGAGTACTGCCGAATGTACACTGTTGGATCGAATGGTGATAATTGATGAGCTAACCGGACGAAAATCCAATAGTGGCATTCGAGTATTACTCAAGAATATTTGCTATCCATTGTTAGGTAGGTAAATTAACCTCTAAACGAGGTAGTATAGTCTATTCAAATGCATTAGTCTATTATATTGATATTGAACTCCATTGAAAGAGCCAATATCTCAGTTACATCAGTAACAACTATTTACTATCAGACTAACCCTTACCCAGCAAGATGGAAGCGGCTGACAAAATGAAAAAAACTTTGTCGGTCTGAAAGGTCACTTGACCCGACAGATTACCAAGTGTAAAAACCTGTCACAACAGTCACCTGTTGACTACATTGAATTAGAGGATTTACTTCAAGTTGCTGAAGGTAAATTCGAGCATATTAAACAACATATGAATCTGTACTTGACAGAACTTTACAAAACCTCAATAGGTGAAACTGAACTTGAGGACATTGTAAATGGTTTAGCCCAAGTACGAAGATGATGTACAGGCTAAACTTCAACCCTTCAAAAAGCAAATTGCTAAAAACAAATTAACAACAGCCTCTACTGCACATCCAGATCCTGATGTCAAATTACCTCAGATCAATATACCCACATTCTCTGGTAACGAGAATGAGAGTTGGGATGATTTCTGGAGTAAATTCGTGGATGCAGTAGACTCTAAAACTAACATCCCTTAAACAACCAAGATCACTTATTTACAAGGCTTGTTACGAAATGAAGCCTTGAAGGTAATCTCTAACATAACACTGACCAGTGATGGTTACGACCTAGCTGTTCAATTGCTTAAGAGCAACTACGATAACAAGGAAAGGACTATTACTATCCTAGTCCAAAATTGCTGGATTTACCATCTGCTAATAATTCTACAGATTCTCTCCAAACTTTCAGACTAGAGCTAGAGTCTTTACTCAAGGCCTTAAGCCTTAAAGTCCAAATTCAGACTGCTGAATGGATGACAAAGTAGTTGTAAGGCGCAAATTACCAAGAGAGACTTTAGATAAATTGTGTACTATGTACAATAAAACCTCTTCACCATGAATGAAATTACAGAAGGTTTACATACCCTAGTCGAAAGACAAAGAGCCAACCAAGATGGGAAGAGTGTTTCAAACTTCTCTACTAACTCTCATCATAAACCCCAACGTACTGCAACTACTGTAGTAAAACCAGATTTCAATAAATCATCTCCGAAATGGAAATCTGGAAATGTAGGTACATACACAGTGAACCCTAAAACCCCGTAGTGAGCACCACTCCTACGACTTCTCCTACAGTGAAGAAGTGTTTGTTCTGCAATAATGAACATCTTACTTATAAGTGTAGTACTTATCCAGACCATAACACCCGAATTCATCGTTTGCAAGAATTACACAGATGCACAAGGTGCACGGGTCCTCATGACCCCAATAGCTGTACTGTCTCCTTACGTATGTGCAACAAGTGCCACAAGGGTAGACACCATTATTCCTTGTGTGGTAGTGATCAATCAAGATCAACCAATCCTCATAAGAAGACTACAAATTCTACTTCTGTACAGTATTGCAAGGTGCATCAAGACATAAGTGTACTTGCAACAGAGTCGACTAACACAACTACGTTACAAAGCTCATTAAATTAATTAAAATTCATAGGATCCAGTGGTCTCTTTGACCAGTTCGCAGAAAACTTTATTCTCAACAGCTAGTTTCAGTTGAAACTGAAGCCTATTGCTCGAGTGAATTTGAATATCTCTGGATTCCTAACCAATAGTGGACCTCGTGACTACCAGGTTGTTGTAAAGTCTTGGTACGTTTAGGAGGCTGCACCAGCCCAATTCAAGCCATAGTCGTTGACAAGATCCCCTCAGATTTACATGTTACAGGTCTTGCTCAAACAGTCAAATTTCTTAAACGCAGCGGTATTAGGCTAGCGGATCATAAAATAATACAGACTGTCTCAACGATGTAGGTATTCTTATTGGAGCTGACTTTATTATAGATTTATTACTGGATGCACCAGGCAACGAGGTGTAAACTTGTTACTGTCAGCTGGGGGTAAACTACTCACAGGACCGGTGTTGATCCAACAACATTCTAAATCTACTAGTAATCAACCAACTAATTCAATAGTTGCGTGACTAGGCCTAGAGCAGTCACCACTACATGTCAGAGACGAAACCGAGGATGATGAGTCCAATCCCCCTGTTCATAAATTATGGGATTTGGACACCTTAGGCATAGTCCCTGATCAACCCAGTCCAGATGACACATGGACGTATCAACAATATCTTGATACTGTGATTTTCCAAGATAATCAATATTGGGTGAGACTCCCATGGAAGCTGAACCACCCACAGCTTCCAGTAAATTATTTCATGGCCTCAACCCAATTAAATTCTCAATTAGCTAGGCTACGGAAGCAACCAGATAAATTGCAACTGTATCATGCTTTAATACAGCAACAACTTGCTAACAAATTTATAGAAGTTGTTGAAGAAGACAACCATAAGGACAGCCATTTGCCACATCATGCTGTCCTGAAAGATTCAGTTACAACACCAATCAGGATTGTATTTAATTGTAGTGCCAAATTAAAGGCAGACAGCGTGTCACTAAATGATTGTCTACAAACTGGACCTAGCCTAACCCAAGACTACAAGATGTCTTATTACGATTTCGCTCTGGTGTTTTCGCCTATACGGCCGACATTAGTAAGGCCTTTTTAAGAGTAGGCTTACAAGAGACGGATCGTAATTTTACTAAATTTCTCTGGGTGAAAGATCCACAGGATCCTAATAGTGAAATCATTACTTATAGATTTGCCTCAGTACTGTTCGGAGCGACATCTTCACCATTCTTACCAGGCTACTCTGGATACACATCTTAAGAAGTCTAATAGCCCCTACAAGACTGAGATTAGCAACAATTTATATGTTGACAATTTTCAAGGAACCACTAATGATGAGAATAAACTAGTGGAAATCTACCATGAGGCTAATCGTGAACTGTTGGGAGCTAACATGCCCCTACAGTCGTGGGCCTCCAATAATAAACAACTCAACCAAATAATCGAGGAAGAATTCCCTGATTATAAGGTACCTCACAAATTGAAAGTCTTAGGTATGGAGTGGAATACTTCCACAGACAATTGAATATCAAGTCAGTGGAGATCAAACATCACCTCTAACCATGAGAAAATACTCTCCCATGTCAGCAAGCCATTTGACCCTTTAGGCCTACTCAGTCCTATTTAATAAGGGTAAACTCCTTATGCAGGAGTGCTGGCAAAGGAATTTGAGGTGGGATGAAACGTTGCCGGAGGATCTCCAAGAAAAATGGCAGCAGTTGATTCCTGATTACAACAAACTTAGTATTCTACAGTTTCCTCGAAATACCTTAGGACTAAATTTACCCACAAATTTACATGTATTCTGCGATGCTTCAGGCAAAGCATATGGCTCAGTAGCCTATCTAGTTAATACTCAACAATCATTTTTGCTTACATCTAAGGCAAGGGTAGCCCCGATTAAAGGAGGTCACTACCCCAAATGGAATTAACTGCCTTATTAGTAGGTGTAAGACTGGCCCATTGCCTGATCAAAACCCTCAGTAATGTTCACCTTGGTGAAATAGTAGTGTGGTCGGACAATGAGGCAGTATTGCAGTGGGTAAAAAATGACAACAACAAAACTCCCTATGTCAGCAATCGAGTAAGGGAAATTCGTGAATTGTCTGCTGGTTATAAATTAAGACATGTCCCAACCAAGGACAATCCAGCTGACTATTTATCCAGAGGTTTGACTTTAAAGCAATTAGATAAAACCGAGATGTGGTTTAATGGACCCCAATGGCTAGTTAGTGGTCAGTGGCCCCAACAGAAGCCGCAAGTCATTGTGACCAATATCACTACCCTGTTGTGGATCCAGAACCCCCTCGAATTTTAGCTATCAATCCTCATCGTTATTCCAATTTAAGCAAATTACTAAGAGTTACAGAAATGGTATTTGATTTCATCAACAAGATGGGGATCAAGTATCGATTTCCTAGTTCCATCAAATATTGGGTCAAACAAGCTCAACAAGAGACTTATGGGAAGGAATATGAGCATCTCCCAGAAAGGTTGAGTAAGTCTCTGGGTACCTGGCTTGACTCGGACAATATAACATTTTGAGATGCGGCGGACGTCTGCTTCATGCAGAAATAAATTTAGATATGAAGAA
>WNGS01135647.1:0-13255 GCA_020271785.1 Procambarus virginalis
ACTTTAATTTCCTTCCATATCTTTAGCTCCAGTATGTTGTTATATTATGCTGTGCAAATGTGGGACCTGGCCCTCCAGTATCTTCCATATATGTATTATTTGATACCTTTCTTGTCTCCTGTCCAGAGAGTACATTTTGAGAGCTTTGTGAGGGTCTCAATAATTTAGATGTTTTATCATTTCTATGCTTGCTGTTTATGGTCTCTGTATTCCCTCTAATTCAGAGATCTCTCCTGTTCAGAAAGGGGGAGTTCCGAGCAATACTCAAGACAGGACAGCATCAGTTATTTAAATAGTATTAGCATTGCAGTGGGTGGGATCTCTGAATTTTAATGTTCTCTTAATCCATCCTATTATTTTCCTGACCGCCACTATATTTGCGGCTAACGGTTATGCTCACAAAATGTCAGGTCGTCAGACATCGTAATTCTCAGATCTCTTACATGTTTTATCCTTCTAAGAGTAGGTCTGATTGTGTCCTGTACTCCTTGTTTCATTTATTTTCCTCGTTTCCACCGTCCTTCAGTACCTGTAACTTATCACTGTTAAACATGTTATTTCTGATTTGTCAATGTCTCCTAGAGTGCCAATTTTCATGTGACTTCTGTATCATCGTTCTGGACCATTATTAATTGGATTCTTAGTTGTATTCTACTTAGCTGCTGATATAATTTTCTTTCATGCATCCCAGTTACGAGTAATATTAAAATTAACATTGGAGCGTGACAGCTGAGTGGACAACGCTCTTGGTTTGTAGTCTTAAAGATCAGGGTTCTATCCTTAGGAGAGGCTGAAACAAATGGGCAGTTTCTTTTGCCCTGATGTTCCTATTCACATAACAGTAAATAGGTACTTGGGAATTAGACGGCTGCTACGGGTTGCTTCCTGGGAATGTGTGAGTTAAAATTAGGATTAAGGACTTGCCCAAAAAGCTATGCATGCTTGGCCTCCACCACCTTCTCACCTAACTTGTTCCAACCGTCTACCACTATGTTTGTGAAAGGGAATTTTCTTATTTTTCTTCGGCATCTGTGCTTAGTTTAAATCTATGATCTCTTGTTCTTGAAGTTCCAGGCTTCTCCTCATAGTTCTTGGCCTTCAATTCTGGGAGCCACTTAGTAGCATGTCTTTGCACCTTTTCCAATTTGTTGATGTGCTTCTTAAGATATGGGCACCACACAACCGCTGCATGTTCTAGCTTTGGCTTAACAAAAGTCGTGAACAATTTCTTTAGTATGTCACCATCCATGTATTTAAAAGAAATTCTGAAGTTAGAAAGTGTAGGACAGGCCCCCTAACACAACGTTCTTTATGTGGTACTCAGGTGATACTTTTCTATCTAGAACCATCCCTAGATCTCTTTGTTTATCAGAATTATATAAAAATTTGTCACATAATTTATAGGTTGTGTAGGGTCTATGTTCTTCTATTCCACATTCCATAACATGACATTTAATCACATTAAATTCCAGTTGCCAAGTGGTGCTCCATATACTTATTTTGTCCAGGTCTTCTTGAAGGGCATGCCAATCATCTAAGTTTCTTATTCTTCCTATTATCTTAGCATCATCAACAAACATGTTCATATAATTGTGTATTCCATCTGGTAGATTGTTTATGTAGACAATAACATCACCGGTGAAAGATCTGAACCTGTGGTACTCTACTTGTGACATTTCTCCAGTCCGATACATTGCCTCTGATTACTGCCCTCATTTTTCTATCAGTCAGAAAAGTTTTCATCTATGTTAGAAGCTTACCTGTCACCCCTCCAATATTTTCCAATTTCCGGAACAACCTCTTGTGTGGAACTCTATCAAGAGCCTTTTTTAGGTCCAGATAGATGCAGTCAACCCAACCAGCTCTTTCCTGTAAAATTTCTGTGGCTCAATCAAGGAAACTGAATAAATACGATACGCAGGATCTTCCAGATCAAAAACCGTTGTGTCTGATATTGTATCATTTCTCTTCAGGTGTTCTACCCATTTAGTTTTCATTATTTTTTCCAATATTTTGACTATTACACTTGTCAATGATATAGGTCTATAATTGAGTGGGTCTTCTCTACTGCCACTTTTGTAGATTTGAACTATTGTGTGTGTGGAGCTTGTGCACAAATTCAAGTAGAGTGGCTGTGTGTTATCTATAGCTGCAGCTGTAGAGAAACACAATTTTTGTTTAATGAGGACATATATTTTATTCAGGTTTTCCTTATTTCCAGTTCACACTTAGGCAAATGTTAACCAAGTTGATTATAGTGCTATAGAGGAAAGCAATCAAAATAGATCAGTGAAGAAAAAGATAAGGATGTAGAGCAAGAGGATAAGTCCTTGAAAAAAATTAAGAAAAAACACAGACTTTCTCAAGATACAACTGCTACTGGTAATCAAAACTCATTCTTCATTACTCAATTTCAAAGCAAAATTTTTACTCACCTAGTTGTGTTTGCAGGGGTTGAGGATTGGCTCTATGGTCCCGTGTCTCAACTGTCAGTTAACTGGTATATAGATTCTTGGGCCATTCCTCCAGTTTGTTCAGTTTTAGTTACAAATTTGTAAGTTTTTCCCACAGTATGAGTATTAGTGGTTTTGGGCATTGTACTTGCCTTTCCTATGAATCCTACAATCTGCTTGTATCCTATGAATGTATGTATGTACTTTTGCCTATATAAAATATTCGCATCATCATCAAAGTCAATACATTTATCACACATTGCATTCCCAGGTTTTATGTTTAGTTGGCGAGGGGTTTGGTGCTGTCTTAGTGCCATCTTGGCCCAGAGATACTTGGATCATATGGTCTTGGAGGAAAGACCATCATGCATTCATTCATTCATGATGGACTTGGGAGAACATTGTGAATGAATGAATGGAGGTTTTGGGGAGGCTTCAAGTGTGCTTTTTGGACCTGTCGAGTGTTTGGTTCCTGTCCCATTTCAAGAATGTCTGATCATATATTCAAAGCTCTTTTTATTATTTGGCAGTCTACCAGCTGTTAACTATTTGTTGTGATGTGTTTTGTAAATATATATTTTCTTTAGAATATACTGTATGGAAACCAGGGATACTTTTCTTCATTGTCTACAAATATAATTTGTTTTTATTTTTAAATATATATTACTTGTTTTATGTGCAATGAATTGATGTGTGCTGTATGTGCAGAGCATCAAATTATCTGGATGGTAGGGCAAGTAAATAAATTTTAACTCTAATAATCAATGGTAGGTTTCTTGGAAACCACTGTGGCACCACAGTTGCCCTTCTTGGTCTCTGTCTACAGATTGTTGTGTTGCCTGGTGGCCTCTGTCTATGGACTCTTATTGTGCCTGGTGGCCTCTGTCTACAGACTCTTATTGTGCCTGGTGGCCTCTGTCTACAGACTCTTATTGTACCTGGTGGCCTCTGTCTACAGACTCTTATTGTGCCTGGTGGCCTCTGTCTACAGACTCTTATTGTGCCTGGTGGCCTCTGTCTACCCACTCTTATTGTGCCTGGTGGCCTCTGTCTACAGACTCTTATTGTGCCTGGTGGCCTCTGTCTACAGACTCTTATTGTGCCTGGTGATAATATATATTATATATATATATATATATATATATATATATATATATATATATATATATATATATATATATATATATATATATATGACGTACCTAGTAGCCAGAACGCACTCTTCAGCCTACTATGCAAGGCTCGATTTGCCTAATAAGCCAAGTTTTCATGAATTAACATATTTTCTCTAATTTTTTTCTTATGAAATGATAAAGCTACCCATTTCATTATGTATGAGGTCAATTTCTTTTATTGGAGTTAAAATTAACGTAGTTATATGACCGAACCTAACCAACCCTACCTAACCTAACCTAACCTATCTTTATAGGTTCGGTTAGGTAGCCGAAAAAGTTAGGTTAGGTTAGGTTAGGTAGGTTAGGTAGGTTAGGTAGTCGAAAAACAATTGGTTCGTAAAAACTTGGCTTATTAGGCAAATCGGGCCTTGCATAGTAGGCTGAGAAGTGCGTTCTGGCTACTAGGTACGACATATATATATATATATATATATATATATATATATATATATATATATATATATATATATATATATACGACAACCATTCCCATTCAAAATTAATCAATTTTTCATAGATCTCAGATTTTAAACATTAGATATCTTGGAATCTCGTTGCTTAATTAGCAAAATGAATTAACAACAATAATATTCTCAGTATTCACACAAAATAGAATACAGGAGATAGTGACAAAAGCAAATAACTAATTTAGTATATAAATCTGGAAATACAAGACATTGGCTGTTGTTACTGTTTAAACATTTGTTATGGCCATTTTTTAATGAAACGATCAACGTAGCAGCATATAAATATATATTACCTGAAATAGCCAAATTATGTCGCAAATCATTAGTACGATTTTCACATTATTAGTATGGTTATATATATATAATATATATGTCATATATATATACTGCGAGGCATACTTCGCTTCTCGTATATACTCTGAGATTTATTTATTTCTCGACTTTGTTGAGGGTTAAAGTATACTTGCTAGTTAGTCAGTAAAATATTGTAGTGTCCCTAACAACTCTCCTGCAGTTGATAGCCCTAAAGAACACCACCAAATCAAGTATAATTTGTATGTAATGAAACTTCAGTAATTTAACAAAATGTGTAATATCGGTAATTATAACAGTATCTGCTACAGGAAATGCTCAGTACGTCTCTAATATTAGATGCTAGTCCAGAGTTGATATCTAATACAAATGCAAACATTGATATTGTTTGCAAATGTAATTATTCGTATTGTTCACAGGAATGTCCAGGTGTGGGAGCGTCCACCGCCGCCTTACAGTCTTAGTGTTTACACAAGATAAGACCAGTGACCATGCAAGAATAATCAGGAGCCGCAGTAGTCCAGGTGTGGGAGCGTCCACCGCCCTCACAGTCTTAGTGTTTACACAAGATAAGATCAGTGACCATGCAAGAATAATCAGGAGCCACAGTAGTCCAGGTGTGGGAGCGTCCACCGCGGCCTCACAGTCTTAGTGTTTACACAAGATAAGATCAGTGACCATGCAAGAATAATCAGGAGCCGCAGTAGTCCAGGTGTGGGAGCGTCCACCGCGGCTTCATAGTCCACAGGTCGCACCCACAATCCGTAAAGATGCGCTTCTTTTTTTTTATAACGCATAATAATAATTTTTCTTCTTTCTTTCAATTTGAACACGTATAATTATTTGGAAAATCTAGTATCTTTTCCTAAATTCAGGGATCCTTTTCATATCAATTCGTTATGGATACGTTGAACATAAATCAAAGACAAGGAAATTTAGTAGCAAGCAAAGTTTTCGGACACCTAAGTGTTTCTCACAATCTTGAAGTGAAATGCTTAACTAGTTCTGTCTATGAGAACCAAATCCAGCTCTCAGGCCCTGACTCATAGTTTTTGTGTCTGGTGCATATGAGAGAATGTATTTCTGACAGCTGTCTTAATTTGTGCAAAGTGAGTGCACAGTGACAGTTGAATTATCAAGAAAGTTCAAGGAGTGCACAGAGTGTGTGCACGAGGTCACGTTTCCTTAATTCAAGACTTAAGTATGCCTTGTTGGGTATCTGTGGAGAGCTTATATCATCAGAAGACCGAAGGTATTGGAAGGGTCGTTGCATGCCTAGTCGTTTCTTGATTACAGCGAAGAGAAGATATGAACATTAACTAGTCGTCTTCTGGGAGAGCCAGCTAAGGCAGTGGAGTGAGAGGGTATTCTCACACCTTGAAGTTAGGGAGCGCGAGGAGAGCCAGGCCGTTTCCAATGGATAGTTCTCAGCTATGACGTAGTCATGACATCACAGCCTCTTTCCACTTAGAGGGGGAGGGGGGGGGATGACCTGTCTTCTTACAAATTACCTCAGAATTTGGCCGTTTGTCCATATTGCCGAAAATGTACGCAATTTGGAAATGAAAATAATTAAAATTAAATTTAGGATTTTTGTTTTCCAAAACATCAAGTTAAGAATCCTCTGGTAGGTTAGAAGGTTAAGAAGTTCTCCTAAGGTTTCAAAACACCATGAAAACAGTTAATTGAAAATTTCCTCTCCTAATCGAACCAGGTAAGCTGGAGGACTCAAAACAGAAAACGGGACAGTACATCACTTTCGTGAGTCGATTTAATTTCAAATTACATCCTTTTTTTCCCATAGCGCACATACGAGCGAAAAGCGACAAAATTTTAAGAGGACGGGTTGTGGCTAGGCCCTTGTGTCTGATTGGTCAAGTTCATACACTGTCCAAGCATACATTTGGGAGAGCATCTAGCGCCCGGCAGTGCCTCCCACAAGTATTCTATATCTTTTGTCCGGGTAAAAAGTGCGATCTGTGCTATCGGCCACTAGCCAGGTTCCCCGCCCAAAAGACGCTTAAATAAGAAATAATTCGTCATCAGTTTAATTCATATATTTCGATCGCATTATTTGTCAATTAACTGTGCTGAAAGAGTGTTTGAAGGGTAGAGAGAGACTGAAGGAGTCGCCACGTGACATCAAGCAGAAGCAACTAGACTTCCCGTGTATATCAATGTTCATGTAAACCATCAGTGTATTGAGGATAACTGGGACTGGTTACAAGTGAAAAACATGAGTCACAACTTGCTGTCGTTTGATTCTCGGTGTCCTTTGGATTTCTGTACCTATCTCTGCCTTCCCTATAATGATCCCTTCTCTATCTCTGAGCTTCAGTCTGCCCTGGCCATCTGCGGTTCTACGCCGGCAGGCTCCGATGGCATTCATTATGAGATGCATCGACATCTCTCTCCGTGCTCGTCTCAGTATTTACTGAGTCTGTTTAATCGGGTCTGGGAGTCGTCGTCAGTCCCTGAGGACTGGCTCGACGCTGTTGTCCTCCCTGTTCGGAAACCAGGGTCTCTCGGGTCTTCCCTCATGGACTTCCGCCCTATTGCCCTTACGAATTGTGTCTGCAAGCTCTTCGAACGTATGGTTAACGTTCGTCTGATGTGGTTCTTAGAGCACTATCACCTCCTTTCCCCTTCTTAATTTGGTTTTTGCAAATGCTGCAGCACAACAGATGTCCTGGTGAACTTGGAGGTCTATATTCGTACTGCTTTTGCTGCGAAGACCTCCGTTGTTGCCGTCCTTTTTGACCTGGAAAAGGCTTACGACACTACCTGGCGGATCATATTCTGCCCCAACTTCATTCTTTTGGACTTTGTGGGAATCTCCCTCTCTTCCTCCAAAGTTTCCTCTCTCGTCGTTCCTTTCGAGTGAGGCTCGGTACTGCTCTCTCTGTCCCTTGTCGGCAATATGAGGGTGTGCCCCAAGGTAGTGTCATGAGCACTACTCTTTTCCTTGTTGCTCTCAATGGTCTTGTTTCCTCCCTTCTGGCGTCTTCTCCGCTCTCTACGTAGACGATCTTACCCTTTGCTGTCAGGGTGATGATTCGCCTCTCCTTCAACGGCGGCTTCAACTTGTGATTGATGCCGTGTCATCTTGGGCCACCGATCATGGCTTCAAGTTCCCTGCATCTAAGACTTGTGCTATGACTTTTACTCGGAAGCATGTCATTCTTCGTCCCTCTGTCTCTTTATGGACATCCCCTTGTGTACAAGGATTCCGCTAGGCTTCTGGGGTTAATCTTTAACACTCGTTTATCTTGGTCGGCCCATATTTCTTACCTCCGCGCTGAATGCTCTAAGGCCCCTTCCCTCCTTAAGGTTTTGTCCCATACTTCTTGGGGGGTGGATAGGCATACGCTCCTCTCTCTACATTCCTCACTCGTCCTGTCTAAACTCGATTATGGTTGCCCTGCTTACTCGTCCGCTTTCTCTTTCTACTATTCGCTGTCTTGATGCTTTGCACCTTGCTGGGTTGCGCCTCAGCTCTGGTGCCTTTCGTTCTACTCCTGCCTTCAGCTTGTATGTTAACACTGGTTTCCTATTTCTCCAGGACCGTTGTGATCGCTACTGTCTTCGCTACCTGGCGCAGTCCTTGTAACATCCTTCCTCTCGCCTCTGTAGTGCTTGGACTTTTACCCCTCCTGTGGTTCCTGTTCCTCTTCACCACCTCCCTCTTTCTGCCAGGCATTCTCGCTTACAGGTCTCTCTTTCCATTCGTCTTTCTCATATTTCTCCTCGTATTGTTCCTTCCTTGCCCCCGTGGAGGGTCCCCGTTCCAAAGTTTTGTACGTCCTTGATTCGCATTACTAAAGCTTTTACTCCTCCTACGGTTCTGAAACGCCTTTTTCTTGAGCACTTTTCTTCAAACTTCCGCTCCGTTTCCATCTTCACCGATGGATCTAAGTCCACGGACGGTGTGGGCTACTCCGTTGTTTTTCCTAACAGCACTTATATGTGTGGCTTTCCTTTGGAGACTAGCAGCAGAGCTTTATGCTAATCTCCATGCTCTCCGTCTTTTGCTTTTTCATTGTCAATCCTCCTTTGTGATTGTCGTTGACTCTCATAGTGCCCTCATGGTTCTTGGGTCCTTTAATCTTGTCCATCCCGTTGTTGTCGAGTTTCAAGATTGGCTGTTTCTTATCTCTAGTAAATTGAAATCCAAGGAGTTTTGCTGGGTTCCCAGCCATGTTGATGTTTCTTTATATGAGCATACGGATGCTGCCGCTAGGGAAACTATCCGCTCTTGTCCTGTTTCCCGTAAAGGTATTCCTTTTCCAACTTTTATCGAGTTATTCATTCTTCTATCCTTGCCCGTTGGCAGGGTTGTTGATAACAAACTGCATACTCTTAAACGTTGTGTGTCCCCGTGGTCTTCCTCCTGCCATTGTAACCGGCGGTGGGAAATGGCTCTAGCGCAGTTGCGTCTTGGCCATACTCGCTTAACTCACGGTCACTTGATGGAGCGCCGCTCAGCTCCTTATTGTCCGAATCGCGTTGTCCCTCTTACCATCGTGCATATCCTTGTTGAATGTCCAGACTTCCAGGATGGGCGTGTGTCTTGCTTTCGACCGCCCCTCACGGTCACTTGCCCCTCGATAGAATTCTTGGTGAATCGGATACTCTTGATATCGTTCGCTTTATGCGTTTCTGTTCTCGTATTGGCATCCTTTGTGATATTTAGCGCCCTCTGATTATTCCGCACATTTGAAGGTGCTACATAGCCTTCCCGGTTTGGTGCCTTCTTTTTGATAATTACTTACTTACTTGATTCTCGGGGTAAATTGACATTATTTATGGCGTCCGACCTGGAGTATATCTCATAACTACCCGGTACAGGTGAGAAATTGTCTGGTCGAGGAAGCGAATGGACAGTTGTCGGTACAGCAGTCTGCGTTATACTGTATCTGTACTCTGTCACTGGTATAATTGTTACACACGCACCCCGGTACAGCAGTCTGTGTGATACTGTATCAGTACACTCTCACTGACATAATTGTCACACACAACACACCCCACATTAAGTATTGTCTTAGTGATATTGATTTGTACCCGAGTGATACTGGATTGTGTTGTTACATTGGTATTTTGTGGAGTCTTAGTGATATGCAAGAGTTGTGTGTTACGGAGTCTTAGTGGTATGCAAGAGTTGTGAGTTACGGAGTCTTAGTGGTATGCAGGAGTTGTGAGTTACGGAGTCTTGGTGGTATGCAAGAGTTGTGGGTTACGAAGTCTTAGTGAGACGTAGGTAGTGTGTATAAGTGGAGTCTTTGTGATCCTTGAGTATACCATTGTTTATGATTGATTTTAGTGATCCGTGCATATACCAGTGTGTATGATTGTCTTAGTGATCCTTGAGTATACTATTGTGTATGATTGTGTCTTCGTGATCCTTAAGTAAACCATTGTGTATAATTGTGTCTTATTGATCCATAAGTATACCATTGTTTACGTTTGAGTCTTGGTGATCCATGTGTATACCATATTGTATGAGTTTTGCCTTATGATCCTTGGGTATACTACTGTATATGATTGTGTCTTAATGATCCTTGAGTATATCATTGTGTATGTTTGTGTCTACGTGATCCGTGAGTATACCATTGTGTATGATTGTGTCTTACTGATCCTGAGTATACCATTGTGTATGATCGTGGCTTAGTAATGTGAGTATACCATTGTAGTCAGGGTTTGAGTGCCAGATAGACCCACTTTTATATGGAAATCAGATAAGGAATCAGAGGCGGAGTGCCAGATAGAGCCATCCATTTTAGGTCATCAGAGGTTGGTGTGGCAGCCACCAAAAAACAGTGTAGATAAGTATCCATTATGTACTGCTATGTCCATGTTCTTTATACACCAAAAGTATGGAGATATGTATAAGTATATAAAATGTATATATAAATGTATATAATACACACAGGGGGGGGGGTGCCAGCTACAACCACCTCTAAAAAAAGTGCCCTGCCAAGATATCTCTATGGGCAGGTGTAAAACAGGTTCCTCTCAGTAGGGAGTTCCCCCTTACCCCCTCCCCCCATACATGATGGGGCTTGTCTGTACCGTAAGAGAGATCATAATATTTATAATATACATGTGTGTCAGTAGCTACCACTATGTCCATGAGCTTTATACACCAAAAGAGGGTGGTAATAAGTATATATAATATAATGCTGAGGTAGTTGCATCCAGTAATCCCCAGCTGTAAAAACAGGTTTCAGCCAGTAGGACGGTGGCCCCCTACCCTCAACAACTGGTTGCTGGTTGTCTTGTCTGCTGCACTGCTTTCACTCTCAACTTGAGCGGGTCCCTTCTCCCCCTCCAAGGTTACTATATTCATAATAAGAGCTTTATACAGTCTAGGGTGTTATATATAAGTATTTAAGGAGGATTAATTATAAATCTCCCCAAGGAGGTTAAAAAAAATAAAATAATTTATTAATGCTTTTATTAGGTAAAGACCACAAATAATGTATAAGTTAATTATTATGATAATCAATATTATCATAGTTAATAATGGTAGTTATGGGTCCCCCTCTTATTCCTCACCCCCCCCCCCTTCCACCTCCCCATCCTCATCTGAGTAGAATTCTGACGTCTCCTCGTCAATAATGAGTGGAGGAAGATCTTGACCCCCATCCTCCTCACTTGGGGTGGGGGGGGGTGGTTTGACGGTCCGCTTTAGGTTGAGTTTCTGTCTCTCCCCCATCAGGAGTGTTCTGGAAGAGAGGTGGGGGAAATTTGTTATATTATAGTGTTTAAAGGTTTTTATAGGATTATATCTTTTATTAGAAAAATATTCTATTTTTTCTAAGAACAACTACCAAATACCTCTCCCCCTGCAGGAGCGGCCTTGTGTCCTTTACAACAGGCATCGTCAATTTGGCTACGTAACAGCATCTTGTTTGGGGCAGTTATTACTCTGCAAATATGGTTGGGTCCCAAGAACTGTACTGAAAGAAATAGAGGCAAAAAGAGGATATAAAAAACTTTTTGCTTTAGAAATAAAATAAATAAAATAATATATTACCAGAAAGTGTGAGCAATACTAACCGGGTCCTTCAAGGACTTAAATTTTTCCTGCAGGTGTTTTTGGAGAGACACCGTTCATTTTGTAGGAGAGGGTTGATGGTCTTCTGGAGAGGCTGGGAGTGAGAGAGGCTTTTATAGGGGTAATCCCCACCCCCTCCCCTCACCCCCTAGAAAGTTATTTAGGTTACCTAACTAACAAACGTATTCTCTACACTATCTATAAGAACCAACCCCAACACCTCTACAAAATGTCCTAACACAATGTTGTTTCACAGGAAAATATCGCCTCGCATAAGCAAGGGCTTGTTTATCGTTTAATTTTAAAGTAACACTGAAAAATGCATTATGTAAGTAATGTACTGTCGAAGGCATCCCCAGGTGGCTAATTCTGTGAACAAACATGATGCAATATAGCCTGTAGGCAAGACTAAAATCACTCTGGAGTCTGTAGCACATTCCAAACACCTCTGTTATTTTATTAGTTTTAATAAATCCCTCAAAATAATACCCGTAAGTAACCGGTGACATTGCACAAGTATCCAAAAAAAAAAAAATAATGTTTAACTTTATTAACATAAATACCTACGCAATGCCCATAATTATTCTACTGTGTGATGGTAATATCACTTATAATCCTTATAATATTAGTTATAAATATCACATCAAGGAAACCTATAGTCCTTAATGTTCTATCTCATCTACATTATAACAACCTAGGTAGAGCACACGATCCCTAGATTATTTTTTAAATTAATATTATATCATAACAATTCATTATGTTTAAGCCCGCACATCACATAGAACAGTCTCTGTCCGTCGATCGATAGTACCCCGGTCGTTTCCCCAAACAGTAAAACCAGTCTGTTATATGTAACACCACTACCAAATTCAAGCTCCATACGCAAGTTCCCGATTTCTCCACAGGGAGGGGAACCTTTGTTTGAATGGTGCTTAAATCAAAGGCGAATATTGATCTTCCCTTATTAAAAGTGTCATAGCCAGTATATAGCACGCTCTAACCCTATGTCTTCAAAGTTTCGTAATAAGGACGTAAATAGTGGTTGTCGAAATCGCCCCCATTCGGTAAATTGCATTATTGTTCAAATACATGGTGATAATTTTCAGCTTTGCATTTTCAAAAATAAACTATTACTTTGGTAAAGACTGATATAATAATTCATTGGAACATTTACCATATATATCTTGTGCGGAATTACTTGAGCCAAGGCTGATCAATTAAGAGACTAGTTTGATTCCCTGCTAGGACATAGGTTTTAGAAATGGTTCTATTGAAAGTATAGCTTTGGGGTCAGGGGATGCTAACAGTGTGCTGTTTAAGGCCAGGTAAGCACTTGGGTAGGGAATACCCGCGTGACCCATAATTTAGCATATCCATATGCATGCGATACTTAGAGCCGTCGGTCACACTTGTATTTAGTGCCCAAGCATGAGGAGAGCTCCATCTTAGACGTACATCTAAATTGTCCAATACGTATTGATCTAGGGTTGTTATATCCAATACTAGGGGGAAACACATTGACAAACCTTTACTTTTTAAATCAGACATTTTTTTATTCTTGATGCTTGCCCCAGTAAAATCAGTATTATTGAATTCATTAGTGATTATACCATCGTCATCATTCCAGTCCCTACGAAAGGCTCCAAATCTCCCCAAGGAAGACATTTTTGATGGAGGAATGGAGATAATTAATTTAATAAATGACCAATTAATAAAATTAGAATTTGTTTCAACTACCTGCTCTCCTAAGAAAACCTGATCACCTTTAAACATGGTATTTGATATCCGTTC
>WNGS01135659.1:0-13164 GCA_020271785.1 Procambarus virginalis
CCCACTGGTGGAGCAGGGCAGGTAGGCCGCCCACTGGTGGAGCAGGGCAGGTAGGCCCGCCACTGGTGGAGCAGGGCAGGTAGGCCCGCCCACTGGTGGAGCAGGGCAGGTCGGCCGCCCACTGGTGAGCAGGGCAGGTCGGCCCGCCCACTGGTGGAGCGGCAGGTCGGCCCGCCTACTGGTGGAGCAGGGCAGGTAGGCCCGCCCACTGGTGGAGCAGGGCAGGTCGGCCCGCCCACTGGTGGAGCAGGGCAGGTCGGCCGCCCACTGGTGGAGCAGGGCAGTCGGCCCGCCCACTGGTGGAGCAGGGCAGGTCGGCCGCCCACTGGTGGAGCAGGGCAGGTAGGCCCGCCACTGGTGGAGCAGGGCAGGTAGGCCGCCCACTGGTGGAGCAGGGCAGGTAGGCCCGCCCACTGGTGGAGCAGGGCAGGTAGGCCCGCCCACTGGTGGAGCAGGGCAGGTCGGCCCGCCCACTGGTGGAGCAGGGCAGGTCGGCCCGCCACTGGTGGAGCAGGGCAGGTCGGCCCGCCACTGGTGGAGCAGGGCAGGTCGGCCCGCCCACTGGTGGAGCAGGGCAGGTCGGCCCGCCCACTGGTGGAGCAGGGCAGGTCGGCCCGCCCACTGGTGGAGCAGGGCAGGTCGGCCCGCCCACTGGTGGAGCAGGGCAGGTCGGCCCGCCCACTGGTGGAGCAGGGCAGGTAGGCCCGCCCACTGGTGGAGCAGGGCAGGTAGGCCCGCCACTGGTGGAGCAGGGCAGGTCGGCCCGCCACTGGTGGAGCAGGGCAGGTAGGCCCGCCCACTGGTGGAGCAGGGCAGGTCGGCCCGCCCACTGGTGGAGCAGGGCAGGTCGGCCCGCCCACTGGTGGAGCAGGGCAGGTAGGCCCGCACTACTGGTGGAGCAGGGCAGGTAGCCCGCCCACTGGTGGAGCAGGGCAGGTCGGCCCGCCCACTGGTGGAGCAGGGCAGGTCGGCCCGCCCACTGGTGGAGCAGGGCAGGTAGGCCCGCCCACTGGTGGAGCAGGGCAGGTCGGCCCGCCCACTGGTGGAGCAGGGCAGGTAGGCCCGCCCACTGGTGGAGCAGGGCAGGTCGGCCCGCCCACTGGTGGAGCAGGGCAGGTCGGCCCGCCCACTGGTGGAGCAGGGCAGGTAGGCCCGCCCACTGGTGGAGCAGGGCAGGTCGCCCGCCACTGGTGGAGCAGGGCAGGTCGCCCGCCACTGGTGGAGCAGGGCAGGTCGGCCCGCCCACTGGTGGAGCAGGGCAGGTAGGCCCGCCCACTGGTGGAGCAGGGCAGGTAGGCCCGCCTACTGGTGGAGCAGGGCAGGTCGGCCCGCCCACTGGTGGAGCAGGGCAGGTAGGCCCGCCCACTGGTGGAGCAGGGCAGGTAGGCCCGCCCACTGGTGGAGCAGGGCAGGTCGGCCCGCCCACTGGTGGAGCAGGGCAGGTCGGCCCGCCCACTGGTGGAGCAGGGCAGGTCGGCCCGCCCACTGGTGGAGCAGGGCAGGTAGGCCCGCCCACTGGTGGAGCAGGGCAGGTCGGCCCGCCCACTGGTGGAGCAGGGCAGGTCGGCCCGCCCACTGGTGGAGCAGGGCAGGTAGGCCCGCCCACTGGTGGAGCAGGGCAGGTCGGCCCGCCCACTGGTGGAGCAGGGCAGGTAGGCCCGCCCACTGGTGGAGCAGGGCAGGTAGGCCCGCCCACTGGTGGAGCAGGGCAGGTCGGCCCGCCACTGGTGGAGCAGGGCAGGTAGGCCCGCCCACTGGTGGAGCAGGGCAGGTAGGCCCGCCCACTGGTGGAGCAGGGCAGGTAGGCCCGCCCACTGGTGGAGCAGGGCAGGTAGGCCCGCCCACTGGTGGAGCAGGGCAGGTCGGCCCGCCCACTGGTGGAGCAGGGCAGGTAGGCCCGCCCACTGGTGGAGCAGGGCAGGTAGGCCCGCCCACTGGTGGAGCAGGGCAGGTAGGCCCGCCCACTGGTGGAGCAGGGCAGGTAGGCCCGCCCACTGGTGGAGCAGGGCAGGTAGGCCCGCCCACTGGTGGAGCAGGGCAGGTCGGCCCGCCCACTGGTGGAGCAGGGCAGGTCGGCCCGCCCACTGGTGGAGCAGGGCAGGTAGGCCCGCCACTGGTGGAGCAGGGCAGGTCGGCCCGCCCACTGGTGGAGCAGGGCAGGTAGGCCCGCCCACTGGTGGAGCAGGGCAGGTCGGCCCGCCCACTGGTGGAGCAGGGCAGGTAGGCCCGCCCACTGGTGGAGCAGGGCAGGTAGGCCCGCCCACTGGTGGAGCAGGGCAGGTCGGCCCGCCCACTGGTGGAGCAGGGCAGGTCGGCCCGCCCACTGGTGGAGCAGGGCAGGTAGGCCCGCCCACTGGTGGAGCAGGGCAGGTCGGCCCGCCCACTGGTGGAGCAGGGCAGGTCGGCCCGCCCACTGGTGGAGCAGGGCAGGTCGGCCGCCCACTGGTGGAGCAGGGCAGGTAGGCCCGCCCACTGGTGGAGCAGGGCAGGTAGGCCCGCCACTGGTGGAGCAGGGCAGGTCGGCCCGCCCACTGGTGGAGCAGGGCAGGTCGGCCCGCCCACTGGTGGAGCAGGGCAGGTAGGCCCGCCCACTGGTGGAGCAGGGCAGGTCGGCCCGCCCACTGGTGGAGCAGGGCAGGTAGGCCCGCCCACTGGTGGAGCAGGGCAGGTCGGCCCGCCCACTGGTGGAGCAGGGCAGGTAGGCCCGCCCACTGGTGGAGCAGGGCAGGTAGGCCCGCCCACTGGTGGAGCAGGGCAGGTCGGCCCGCCCACTGGTGGAGCAGGGCAGGTAGGCCCGCCCACTGGTGGAGCAGGGCAGGTAGGCCCGCCCACTGGTGGAGCAGGGCAGGTCGGCCCGCCCACTGGTGGAGCAGGGCAGGTAGGCCCGCCCACTGGTGGAGCAGGGCAGGTAGGCCCGCCACTGGTGGAGCAGGGCAGGTAGGCCCGCCCACTGGTGGAGCAGGGCAGGTCGGCCCGCCCACTGGTGGAGCAGGGCAGGTCGGCCCGCCCACTGGTGGAGCAGGGCAGGTCGGCCCGCCCACTGGTGGAGCAGGGCAGGTAGGCCCGCCCACTGGTGGAGCAGGGCAGGTAGGCCCGCCCACTGGTGGAGCAGGGCAGGTCGGCCCGCCCACTGGTGGAGCAGGGCAGGTCGGCCCGCCCACTGGTGGAGCAGGGCAGGTAGGCCCGCCCACTGGTGGAGCAGGGCAGGTAGGCCCGCCCACTGGTGGAGCAGGGCAGGTCGGCCCGCCCACTGGTGGAGCAGGGCAGGTCGGCCGCCCACTGGTGGAGCAGGGCAGGTAGGCCCGCCCACTGGTGGAGCAGGGCAGGTAGCCCGCCCACTGGTGGAGCAGGGCAGGTAGGCCCGCCCACTGGTGGAGCAGGGCAGGTAGGCCCGCCCACTGGTGGAGCAGGGCAGGTCGGCCCGCCCACTGGTGGAGCAGGGCAGGTAGGCCCGCCCACTGGTGGAGCAGGGCAGGTAGGCCCGCCCACTGGTGGAGCAGGGCAGGTAGGCCCGCCCACTGGTGGAGCAGGGCAGGTCGGCCCGCCCACTGGTGGAGCAGGGCAGGTAGGCCCGCCCACTGGTGGAGCAGGGCAGGTCGGCCCGCCCACTGGTGGAGCAGGGCAGGTAGCCCGCCCACTGGTGGAGCAGGGCAGGTCGGCCCGCCCACTGGTGGAGCAGGGCAGGTAGGCCCGCCCACTGGTGGAGCAGGGCAGGTAGGCCCGCCCACTGGTGGAGCAGGGCAGGTCGGCCCGCCCACTGGTGGAGCAGGGCAGGTAGGCCCGCCCACTGGTGGAGCAGGGCAGGTAGGCCCGCCACTGGTGGAGCAGGGCAGGTAGGCCCGCCCACTGGTGGAGCAGGGCAGGTCGGCCCGCCCACTGGTGGAGCAGGGCAGGTAGGCCCGCCCACTGGTGGAGCAGGGCAGGTCGGCCCGCCCACTGGTGGAGCAGGGCAGGTAGGCCCGCCCACTGGTGGAGCAGGGCAGGTCGGCCCGCCCACTGGTGGAGCAGGGCAGGTCGGCCCGCCCACTGGTGGAGCAGGGCAGGTAGGCCCGCCCACTGGTGGAGCAGGGCAGGTAGGCCCGCCCACTGGTGGAGCAGGGCAGGTAGGTCCGCCCACTGGTGGAGCAGGGCAGGTAGGCCCGCCCACTGGTGGAGCAGGGCAGGTCGGCCCGCCCACTGGTGGAGCAGGGCAGGTCGGCCCGCCCACTGGTGGAGCAGGGCAGGTCGGCCCGCCCACTGGTGGAGCAGGGCAGGTCGGCCCGCCCACTGGTGGAGCAGGGCAGGTCGGCCCGCCCACTGGTGGAGCAGGGCAGGTCGGCCCGCCCACTGGTGGAGCAGGGCAGGTCGGCCCGCCCACTGGTGGAGCAGGGCAGGTAGGCCCGCCCACTGGTGGAGCAGGGCAGGTCGGCCCGCCCACTGGTGGAGCAGGGCAGGTCGGCCCGCCCACTGGTGGAGCAGGGCAGGTCGGCCCGCCCACTGGTGGAGCAGGGCAGGTCGGCCCGCCCACTGGTGGAGCAGGGCAGGTCGGCCCGCCCACTGGTGGAGCAGGGCAGGTCGGCCCGCCCACTGGTGGAGCAGGGCAGGTCGGCCCGCCCACTGGTGGAGCAGGGCAGGTCGGCCCGCCCACTGGTGGAGCAGGGCAGGTCGGCCCGCCCACTGGTGGAGCAGGGCAGGTCGGCCCGCCCACTGGTGGAGCAGGGCAGGTCGGCCCGCCCACTGGTGGAGCAGGGCAGGTAGGCCCGCCCACTGGTGGAGCAGGGCAGGTCGGCCCGCCCACTGGTGGAGCAGGGCAGGTAGGCCCGCCCACTGGTGGAGCAGGGCAGGTCGGCCCGCCCACTGGTGGAGCAGGGCAGGTCGGCCCGCCCACTGGTGGAGCAGGGCAGGTCGGCCCGCCCACTGGTGGAGCAGGGCAGGTCGGCCCGCCCACTGGTGGAGCAGGGCAGGTAGGCCCGCCCACTGGTGGAGCAGGGCAGGTCGGCCCGCCCACTGGTGGAGCAGGGCAGGTAGGCCCGCCCACTGGTGGAGCAGGGCAGGTCGGCCCGCCCACTGGTGGAGCAGGGCAGGTAGGCCCGCCCACTGGTGGAGCAGGGCAGGTCGGCCCGCCCACTGGTGGAGCAGGGCAGGTAGGCCCGCCCACTGGTGGAGCAGGGCAGGTAGGCCCGCCCACTGGTGGAGCAGGGCAGGTAGGCCCGCCCACTGGTGGAGCAGGGCAGGTAGGCCTCGAAGCATTGTTACCACCACAGCTGACCAAAGGGAATGACCCAGACAAGGAGGAGGAGGAGGTAGTGGAAGCCAACTCAGAACTAAATTCAATCTATTATAACAACTTTTGACGATCTCCACTTTCGAGTACCTTCACTCGACAAGGCAGCTGGGTACAAGAGCTAAACCTGATCTCTACACCAGTACAAACAGACGAGTACCCGAGTACATATTTATATACTCGCCGAGGAAATATCGGACAGAAAGTTTTAATCTCATTTATCTCGTATAATCCAATTCCCAAAGTTTCACGCGTACGTTCTTCATGGAGGATTAGCTGTCAGAACTAAGTCCTCGCTTACCTTGGTGACTAAAAGGACTTCTTATAAGCTGCGAGTCATTTGTCATGATGGTAAGCCCACATCTTGCTTTATTGAGTCCACCCGCTTGGACTGGTTGGTGTACAGCCTCGCTTCTTACAGGCCGGTGTTCGATCCCCCAATGTTCCAAGTGGTTGCTGCGTACCGTTCACTCACTCCTCCTTGAACAATGCTTTTCCTGTCCCTTCCGTGTGCTATGTAATCACAGCCACTCAGAACTTTCTTCTCAGAATTTTTTTTGTACCTCGATGTATTGAAGTCATAAGGGATTAGACTAATTAATGTCTTAATTAGACTAATAGTTAGACACTAACTATTGAACAAAATGGCTTCCCGATGGTCCTATACCTGAGTTGGTAGGCAGGTTTTATTTAGACAAAAGAGACATGTGATAACAGGGAAAATATCAAGAAGGCAATAACTAGGACATTCTGTGTTGATCCTACGTTGATACTATGTTGATCCTACGTTGATACTATGTTGATCCTGCGTTGATACTATGTTGATCCTGCGTTGATACTATGTTGACCCTGCGTTGATACTATGTTGATCCTACGTTGATAACTTTGATCCTATGTTGATGCAATGATGATAACAACACAGGCCATGTGCACTTACCGCCCTCGACAGCATCACGTCTGCAACAGAAAACGAGACTCATTTTAACACATTGTTTTCCCCTAGCGTGTTGCAAGAATATCACTGTAGCTCATCCTCTCATACACAAATTATGATACTTGTTGCAACGTACAATTTTGGGACTGTTTGGAGCCAGAAGATCACGTATTGTTCGATTGACTTTGCAAAGAGCAGGAGAAAGAATTCAACAACTAAACCTTATATTACGTTGGTCTAATATACACAAATTAGTGCTAAATTAGGCCTAAAGATGGCTGTATTAGTTCTTCAATTGCTATCGTAGGATTACAACAGGCTGGTTTAGGTAGTGGAATTATTGTTCTATTTTATGGACTGTCATTTAGAGTATTCCAATAGTTCGAAACGTGAATTTCACTTGGGGTACAACAGTCTATTTTCAGACGTTGGACCAATAATTGCAATAAGTTCTATCATTTATGGAGGCGAGGTTGTATAATTACTACCATCCAAACACAAGCTCCTTCCACGACTTCCTGTGGCCACATTTACACATACAAAAATATTTTACAAATTAATTTAATTACATAATTCCGAGGTGTTATCCAGTAATTGTGCCAGTGGTGCGTGTGTGTGGGGTCCCATTGTTAAGCAGTGACCCCTCACTGACCCCACCCTCTCAGTGTGGGGTCAGCCAGCCAGACCCCATCCTCTATATATATATATATATATATATATATATATATATATATATATATATATATATATATATATATATTAGTATATTTTGGTAGCAGTCTTTCCTGTAGACATACGTTATTAAATATGACCGAAAAAGTAAGATTAATAATTCTAACACGAATTTTCTCAATTTTCCTTATGTTTCTTTTTACTGATGACGGTAAATTAAAAATCAATTCTCCAAAATTCATTCTTTATTTCTAGTCTGACGCGACACTTGAGCGCGTTTCGTAAAACTTATTACATTTTCATAGACTTTTAGTTTATCTACACAACTTATGCTTTATGAAACAAACATTGGCTCTTATACCTGCATTTGGGTGAGGTGATGTAATACATTAGTGGGGTGAAACACAGAACATGGAAAACGGGGTATAGATTTGTAGAAGTAGAAGTCGGGTCCCAATAGAACTGCAGAAGGCCTATTGGCCCATATTTCTTGATGTTTCTATATTGGAGCGGAGTCTTGAAGTGGGTAGAATATAGTTATACGTTAATTGGCTGTTGATTGCTGGTGTTGACTTCTTGATGTGTAGTGCCTCGCAGATGTCAAGCCGCCTGTTGTCACTGTATCTATCGATGATTTCTGTGTTGTTTGTTAAGATTTCTCTGGTGATGGTTTGGTTGTGGGAAGAGAGTATATGTTCCTTAATGGTTGCTTATGCATTGTTAAACGCCTGGAAAGAGATGTTGTTGTCTTGCCTATATACTGAGTTTTTTGGGGCTTACAGTCCCCAAGAGGACATTTGAAGGCATAGACGACGTTTGTCTCTTTCAAGCGTTCTGCTTGTGTCTGGAGAGTTTCTCATGAGTAGGTTGGCAGTTTTCTTGGTTTTATAGTAAATCGTTAGTTGTATCTTCTGATTTTGTCTGTAGGGATAACATTTCTATTAACAATATCTTTCAGGACCCTTTCCTCCGTTTTATGAGCTGTGGAGAAGAAGTTCCTGTAAAATAGTCTAATAGGGGTATAGGGTTGTGTTAGTTGTCTCTTCAGAGGTTGCATGGCGTTTACTTTCCTTCTTATGATGGAGAAGGAAAAAGGAAACATAAGAAGGAAAGTAAAACGCCATGCAACTCTGAAGAGACAACTAATACAACACCTATACCCCCTATTAGACTATTTTACAGGAACTTCTTTCCACAGCATAGTATAAGAGCCAATGTTGTTTCATAAAAGCATAAGTTGTGTAGATAAACTAAAAGTNAGGCAATTATATATATTTACATCACGCTCTGCAAACCTAATTAGCCTAATTACCAATGAACCATAAATGGCTAACTTGTGTACAAACCATGACAATGTTCAATTGTATTTGAGATAAAACAAATTATTAAATGTTTTATGAAACCAAAAAAATATAAGACGATTCTGAGATGATGCCTTTTTATACTCCATTATCTGATAAGAATTAACATAGACCATTGGGGTGGTTAGACGCCTATGATAGTTCCCTATGGACTTGTTGCCTGAGGCAGGTCTAGGGAGTCACACTGCAAAGCATAGTAACACGTCAAGTGGTACTACTTCTCCTTCCACTTGAGGGGAAGTGCAAGACTGCTTCGGTTGTCTCCTGTCGTTAAGGAAGACACTTAATGTGTGTCTCACAAGAGAGACACATTAAGGTGTCACCAGGAGACAATATCCCAGGGAGGCGAGGAGCTCGTAGCCGAGTCTTCTGGTGGAGTCGTCAACTAGTTTTCTGCCACAGGTGGGCGGTGACAAACGAGGTGTGACCGGGTGTCTCCTCTTGCAGGTGGGCGGTGTAAGAAGGGTGACTGTCCCAGGCAACTGGGCGCGGCTTCCTGTCAGCGGGGTCGAGACGCCGTTCTTAAGTGCTTCTGCCGGAAAAAAGGCGGTGCAGCGGCGGGGAGTGTGCGTGTTACCCTAGCTGGCTCCCGCAGGTGCTTGCGGCCCCACGCTCCCGCAGGTGCTTGCGGCCCCACGCTCCCGCAGGTGCTTGCGGCCCCACGCTCCCGCAGGTGCTTGCGGCCCCACGCTCCCGCAGGTGCTTGCGGCCCCACGCTCCCGTTGGTGCTTGCGGCCCCACGCTCCCGTTGGTGCTTGCGGCCCCACGCTCCCGCTGGTGCTCGCGGCCCCACGCTCCCGTTGGTGCTTGGGGCCCCACGCTCCCGTTGGTGCTTGCGGCCCCACGCTCCCGTTGGTGCTTGCGGCCCCACGCTCCCGTTGGTGCTTGCGGCCCCACGCTCCCGCTGGTGCTCGCGGCCCGAAGCTACTAACAAATAATGCCCGTTGCCAGCCACGAATGAGCTTGTTAATGGAGTTTCTCTTCTGGTTTCCAAGTGAAGAAATGTATAAGGACCGAGCATGTGTATGTAGGTAATGTGTAGTTTGGGTACATGTGGCCACGTGAGACACAGTGATGGAAGGTGTGTGCTTGTCAGGCCCAGAGCACATGTGTGTTACAAGTTAAGAGGGAGTTTGTGTGAATTAATAGTTCTTTGGGTTGTCTGGGGATGAATAAATAGCTACTTGGAGTGTGTTGCGGTGAGTGAATATTGTACGGACTATACATAAGTGAGAATATTGTTAGAGGCAGGTGAGTTGTTGTTGTTTTAGATTCGCTACCTGGTACAAAAAGTTCCAAATAGCACGGGCTATGGTGAGCCCGTAGTGGACTTGGCAGTTGAGTGGTTTCAAGCAACATATGAACCACAGAGCCTTTATCCCTAACGACTTAAGCAACTCGTTACGATTCTGGCTGGACTGAACAAGTATACAACAGTGTACATCAAATTTATATTTTAGAATAACATAAACAAGTGTGTTGCCGGGTTATATCAAAGCGAGAGTTGTAAACAACGTGTTGCAGGTGTTCTTAAAACATGTGGCAAGTAAGAGGACACTTGCCACATGTTTCTGGCGAAAGTAAACAAGGAAACGATTAAATTGCCATATACATCTGGAAGAATATCTACTCGTGGCATGAAATGATTGTATTGTTCAATCTTATTGGCCAGATGTGCAAAGACAGGTGTGAGTGCACTCACCTAGTAACCTAGTTGCACTTATCTAGTTGTGCTTTGCGGGGGTTGAGCTCTGGCTCTTTGGTTCCGCCTCTCAACTGTCAATCAACTAATGTACAGATTCCTGAGCCTACTGGGCTCTATCATATCTACACTTGAAGCTGTGTATGGAGTCAGCCTCCCCAAAGTGAGTGTGTGTGTGTGTGTGTGTGTGTGTGTGTGTGTGTGTGTGTGTGTGTGTGTGTGTGTGTGTGTGTGCACTCCAGTACCCCTGTGGGAACCTCATGTGAAGGACTGGAACTATTGTACATGTGAACATGTGTTGGCCAAGATGCTGTCTGTGATGGGGAAGAGGCAGTACGAGAGGGTGGCAGTAATCCTGCTCTTAACTACCCACTTGGGACCACATACTCTTTGCAATTGATGGTCAGGAGTCAGTAAAATAATATGCAAGGGAACGAGATATCCTACAACACCTGCGATGTCCTACAAGATATCTTACAATACCTGCGATGTCCTACAAGATATCTTACAATACCTGTGATGTCCTACAAGATATCCTACAATACCTGTGATGTCCTAGAAGATATCCTACAATACCTGTGATGTCCTAGAAGATATCCTACAATACCTGTGATGTCCTAGAAGATATCCTACAATACCTGTGATGTCCTACAAGATATCCTACAATACCTGTGATGTCCTACAAGATATCCTACAATACCTGTGATGTCCTACAAGATATCCTACAATACCTGTGATGTCCTACAAGATATCCTACAATACCTGTGATGTCCTACAAGATATCCTACATTACCTACAATGTACTACAAGATATCCTAAATATCCTACAAGATGTCCTACAATACCTATGATGTCCTACAAGATATCCTACAATACCTGCGATATCCTAAATGAGGTGTATCTCTTAGTTACATAGACCAAATTTACTTCAAGTTTGAACATCATTAGGAATTTAAGTACTGTATATTAGAAGGTATATTTAGGTGTATATATTAAGTATATTAGAAGGTATATTTAGATGTATATATATATATATATATATATATATATATTAAGTTTATTAGAAGGACACGTAGTAAATGACTGCCTTGATGGGACTGGTAGTCGATTTGTACTATATATTAAAACCAAACCTACTCCCATGTGTGTTTGTGTAGGTGTATGTGTGTTTGTGCATACATAAATGTGTTTATCCGTGCCTTCTAGAAGAGATAATATAGCTCTAGGACTATGCTTTCTAGCTATTGTGCCTAGTATGTTTTTAATATTTCACGATGACATCTTGGTTAATCGATATATTATGATTCTTCCCGTCATCCCTAAAATACTATTTAACTGGACTGTTGTTAAGGATAACTTTTACTAGCCTATTTATATTATTCTGAAACCTACCTAGTCTACACGAGTGCTCCATTTCATCGCTGTCTCTCTGGCCTAAATTTGATAAAGATTTTCCATTATTTCTTTCTGGTTTTCCTTGCTCCTCTCTTGCCATGTGCTTCCTCCTGGTTCTGGTAGATTGTAGATTACCGCAGTTCTTTCTGTAGTTCTGCGACTTTAGATGGGTGCGAACCTACGACCCCGGCATTGCCAGTCGCGTACTCTACCACTAGACCACTCTACCACCTAGAGCCCTAGTGGATTTCCTCAGTGATACATCCCTGCAAACACACAACATAACAGTCCCTATGATTCCCTTGTTACAACTTGTTATAACGTTGTTACAACTTGATAGGTGTTAAAAGTTGTTGGAACGTTGTATCGACGTTGTAGTTCGTTGTGTTTGGCGGGATATCACGTTAATGTGATTTCAGTGTTTCTTATCTCACTGTTGACTTAATCTACTTTCCGTCAGTCTTTATCTACTTCAGTAAAGGCTTTATCTAGTCTTGTTTCTCATCCTTCAGTTACATTCTTTAGCCGTTTGATTATCTCCTCCATTTCCCTACTTCCTTCCTTTCTTGTTTTATCTTCCCTCTTCGAATGCTTTTATTCTGTTTTCTAATGCATTCGCAGTTTCCTTCCTTTTGGGGATTTTTCTCCTTCACTTCCTCCAATTGCGTCATGGTTTTTACGCAGCGTTCTTCATTCCTGTTAAAAATGTAATCTTTTAGTCCTCGAGGACCTCATTACTGTCCTCTATCCTCTCCTGTATTTCCTGAAATTGCCTTCCAAGAGAAGCTGCCTCTTTTGCAGTGTTCTAATCTCTTATTCTCTCCTCCTCCGCATTTTCATGCATTTTCCATTGCCTCTAAATAAGCCATCCTCACTTTCTCTAAGTTCTGCTGTCATGTTGGTATTCCTTAACCCCTCTTTCATATGCTCTTCTAAAGACCTTATATTCCATGTGGTTAGGTTAAGTTCACTTGGACGTTCCTTTACCTCCATCTTAATTAGCTTCCTTAACTGCTCCTACACACTCCAAGAGGTACAATTGAGGTAAAACTGCCTTGCATTATGTTATAACACTATCACCAACTTCCTGGCATAAATCAGTGACAGGCATGGGTTAATTGCTCCTGTCGTGACATGTAGAAACATGTCCTCGTGTCTTTCCTCTCAGTGTGTGTGTGTGTGTGTGTGTGTGTGTGTTTGTGTGGTGTGTTGTGTGTGTGTGTGTGTGTGTGGTGTGTGTGTGTGTGTGTGTGTGTCAGTGACCCCCCCCCACCCCACCACCCACCAGCAAGGCTTCACAGCGCACAATATCAATATTTAACAATTACATCAAACTACTCAGTCACTCACTTAATTAAATGTATTCTACCAGAGCTACTGAATGTTGCAACATTATCACTTCGTCTATTATGCAACAATATACGTCTGCTAATAATAATAATAATAATTACAGCTAATAAAAAGGGTTTTAATATCCTCACCGAAGTTTTAACGCTTTAGTTACATAAATACACAATCTTCCTGTCCTCCACATTTAATGCGTAGCACTTTTGACGCTATTGGCTCCAACGTCAAAATCACAGTGCTGTGGCGAGATTAAGGGCACGTCAAAATTGACGCCTCCGGACTACTTACTAAGAGGATTGATTTCGATGGGTTAGGCAAGATTCGTCAAATTTGACGTTTGTAATCTATGAGATGTGTTGGTGAATTACTGGCATCATGATGTGGAGGATACTGTCACCACATACACCAACATACACCAACACATACACTGCCACCACTCACATACACCAACATACATGTCACAGGGACATTAGAAATCATTTTTTTCAGT
>WNGS01135667.1:0-17729 GCA_020271785.1 Procambarus virginalis
GACAGAGGGTCATACATAAGACAATAGGTCTAAACTGTAGGCTGAAGCAATATATATCATGGTTACAATCAATGTTTTAATGTATGGATATGTGAAAACAACTTTCTACTGTGCACTGCCACACAAGGGCAGGTAGGGATGGGTTCATAAGTGATGCAGCTTAGAAGTAATATATATACACAATTGTTCTTCATTCTTTAAAATGGACAAGCAACAATTTTGGGTAAATTGTTAGGATGTCGTCCAGAACACCTGAGTCAATAAAATAGTTACACAGTTGGTGGTACAATAGGCCAGGAGGTCTAATGTCCTTTACGGTTTCACATTCATCAATGTAGTGGTTCTAATGAGTGCATTAAAGGTTTATCACAGGAGTTTACAATCTGAGTATTCTGGTAGTGGCTCAGCCTCACTAACCTGCCAGATGTGTCTATAGCCAAGGCGAATTCACGCAATGACTACATCACATTGCCTGGTTCGGTTACTGTGCTGACCATACAAATACCTATTATTACAAAACTTGTCATAGCTTTTAATACTGTAGCTTTCAGGTCTCTGGGCATTTCTTAGTTCTTCTTAATCTGAATTAATTTCTTTAATTTGTATGTTTCTAATAACTGCATTAGATAGTCCAAAGTCATAATCAATGTTTTCTGTCCTGCAAGCCTCATTGGCCAATCGATCTACGAAGTCATGTTTTCCAACTCCAACATGGGATGGGATCCACACAAATTTTATACAAGAGTTATTATCATTGGCAAAAATTACATTCCATTTAATATTACAAGCTACTTCCGACATACATTGTGATGGGTTATTTACGGACTGCAGAGCACTTTTAGAGTCACAGAAAATAACTCCACCGCCATTGAGCTTAAGGTATTCAATGGCTAGATAAATGCCCAATAGCTCGGTCTGTGTCGTGCTAGCCCAGTTGTTCAATCTCTGTGTACTAGACATGATCATTCACTGCGTATCTTTGTACCTTTTCTAGTTCCTTGTCCTTTCTCATGTAAGGGTTCCAAGCTGGGGCCGCATATTCAAGAGTGGCTCTCACCTTCGCTGTATATAGGGACCGGAAAGCTCCATTCTCCAATTTGCTGAAGCATACACGGATGTTGGCCAGTATACCACATGCAGCCGTTATTCTGCTAATGAGTCTCAGTGGTTAAGCTCGAAAACCTTGACCCTGTACATGACACCACGTGGGCCAAGGAGTTAACAACAACAATACAGTGGGAAGTAAAAGATGATGGATGTTGCTCTCCAAAAAGCAAATTCCCAGACCATGAAAGAAAATACTAGGAGGATAATACACAAGGAGAGAACGGTAATCATCCTGGGACTGCCTGAGATGACGACAACAGACAACAAGGCGGACCGGATGCAACTGTAGAGGAAATCAGTAGTAGAGTTCTTGAGAGGCCTAAGCCTTCCAGAGGCAGAGATTTGCTGCAAAGGCAATAGAAATGTGAGTGAGTGTGTGTACTCACCTATTTGTACTCACCTATTTGTGCTTGCGGGGGTTGAGCTTTGGCTCTTTGGTCCCGCCTCTCAACTGTCAATCAACTGGTGTACAGGTTCCTGAGCCTACTGGGCTCTATCATATCTACCCTTGAAACTGTGTATGGAGTCAGCCTCCACCACATCACTGCCTAAAGCATTCCATCCGTTAACCACTCTGACACTGAAAAAGTTCCTTCTAACGTCTCTGTGGCTCATGTGGGTACTCAGTTTCCGCCTGTGTCCCCTTGTTCGCGTCCCCCCAGTGTTGAATAGTTTGTCCTTGTCTACCCGGTCGATTCCTCTGAGGATTTTGTAGGTTGTGATCATATCTCCCCTTACTCTTCTGTCTTCTGTGTGTGTGTGTGTGTGTGTGTGTGTGTGTGTGTGTGTGTGTGTGTGTGTGTGTGTGTGTGTGTGTGTGTGTGTGTGCGTGCGTGCGAGTGAGTGAGTGATTAGTGAGTTAGGGACCATAGTGTGAGCCAGCTCCCTAGGGGCCGAGTGACCTGCACCACAGGGGTCGGGTCAACTCTCCCTGGGGTCACAGGGAGCATTATCAGGTGTCAACCGCCATGAGATAAGGTACACACCAACGGTGCTTCTGTTCCCTGCTCCTGCCTACCCTGTGTGTCTTGGTGTTCCCTGCTCCTGCCTACCCTGTGTGTCCTGGTGTTCCCTGCTCCTGCCTACCCTGTGTGTCTTGGTGTTCCCTGCTCCTGCCTACCCTGTGTGTCCTGGTGTTCCCTGCTCCTGCCTACCTTGTGTGTCTTGGTGTACCCTGCTCCTGCCTACCCTGTGTGTCTTGGTGTTCCCTGCTCCTGCCTACCTTGTGTGTCCTGGTGTTCCCTGCTCCTGCCTACCTTGTGTGTCTTGGTGTTCCCTGCTCCTGCCTACCCTGTGTGTCTTGGTGTTCCCTGCTCCTACCTACCCTGTGTGTCCTGGTGTTCCCTGCTCCTGCCTACTCTGTGTGTCTTGGAGTTCCCTGCTCCTGCCTACCCTGTGTGTCCTGGTGTCCCCTGCTCCTGTCTACCGTGTGTCCTAGTGTTCCCTGCTCCTGATTACCGTGTGTCCTGGTGTTCCTTGCTCCTGTCTACCGTGTGTCCTGGTGTTCCCTGCTCCTGTCTACCGTGTGTCCTGGTGTTCCCTGCTCCTGTCTACCGTGTGTCCTGGTGTTCCCTGCTCCTGTCTACCGTGTGTCCTAGTGTTCCCTGCTCCTGTCTACCGTGTGTCCTGGTGTTCCCTGCTCCTGTCTACCGTGTGTCCTGGTGTTCCCTGCTCCTGTCTACCGTGTGTCCTGGTGTTCCCTGCTCCTGTCTACCGTGTGTCCTGGTGTTCCCTGCTCCTGTCTACCGTGTGTCCTGGTGTTCCCTGCTCCTGTCTACCGTGTGTCCTGGTGTTCCCTGCTCCTGTCTACCGTGTGTCCTGGTGTTCCCTGCTCCTGTCTACCGTGTGTCCTGGTGTTCCCTGCTCCTGTCTACCGTGTGTCCTGGTGTTCCCTGCTCCTGTCTACCGTGTGTCCTGGTGTTCCCTGCTCCTGTCTACCGTGTGTCCTGGTGTTCCCTGCTCCTGTCTACCGTGTGTCCTGGTGTTCCCTGCTCCTGTCTACCGTGTGTCCTGGTGTTCCCTGCTCCTGTCTACCGTGTGTCCTGGTGTTCCCTGCTCCTGTCTACCGTGTGTCCTGGTGTTCCCTGCTCCTGTCTACCGTGTGTCCTGGTGTTCCCTGCTCCTGTCTACCGTGTGTCCTGGTGTTCCCTGCTCCTGTCTATCGTGTGTCCTGGTGTTCCCTGCTCCTGTCTACCGTGTGTCCTGGTGTTCCCTGCTCCTGTCTACCGTGTGTCCTGGTGTTCCCTGCTCCTGTCTACCGTGTGTCCTGGTGTTCCCTGCTCCTGTCTACCGTGTGTCCTGGTGTTCCCTGCTCCTGTCTATCGTGTGTCCTGGTGTTCCCTGCTCCACTGTGTTTACATTCATGTTTTTGCTCTTCCTGTTGTTAATATTTGTCGATGTAATTACTTCAGGGAAGCTCTCTGGTGGTTGGTGCCGCTGGTCCATAACGTTAATGATTCACTAATGGCCGGGACAGGAAGCCTTCAGGTTCATAGTTTACCTTATGCCAACTTCTGGTCTTGCTGGGGCTGGGTACCTCACCTCACAGGTTGTGACCTTCCTGGGGCTGGGTACCTCACCTCACAGGTTGTGACCTTCCTGGGGCTGGGTACCTCACCTCACAGGTTGTGACCTTCCTGGGGCTGGGTACCTCACCTCACAGGTTGTGACCTTCCTGGGGCTGGGTACCTCACCTCACAGGTTGTGACCTTCCTGGGGCTGGGTACCCCACCTCACAGGTTGTGACCTTCCTGGGGCTGGGTACCCCACCTCACAGGTTGTGACCTTCCTGGGGCTGGGTACCTCACCTCACAGGTTGTGACCTTCCTGGGGCTGGGTACCCCACCTCACAGGTTGTGACCTTCCTGGGGCTGGGTACCCCACCTCACAGGTTGTGACCTTCCTGGGGCTGGGTACCTCACCTCACAGGTTGTGACCTTCCTGGGGCTGGGTACCCCACCTCACAGGTTGTGACCTTCCTGGGGCTGGGTACCTCACCTCACAGGTTGTGACCTTCCTGGGGCTGGGTACCCCACCTCACAGGTTGTGATCTTCCTGGGGCTGGGTACCTCACCTCACAGGTTGTGACCTTCCTGGGGCTGGGTACCCCACCTCACAGGTTGTGACCTTCCTGGGGCTGGGTACCCCACCTCACAGGTTGTGACTGGAGCAGGAACTCGAGTGATCCGGTGAACAACCAGTCAAGTTAATAGAGTGAAGTGTGAAGGTTGTCTGAGACAAGAGTCAAGATGGCTGCTGCTGCCACCATCTCCTGCGATTCATCCTTCAGATCTGCGCCAGGATTTATCAATCATTTACCCAGCCGCTGACGGAGCCTGTACATCTCTCACCATCCTCTGGGACATCAATATATTTATATTTATAAAACAATATGCGAGCTTCGAAGTGTCACAACCCGAGGTTATTATTACCCTAAACAACCTCGTAGTTCTTCAGAGATCACAAGCTGTTTAAAATTAATGAAAAAGTAGCTATAAGTGTTGAAGGATATAAATGTTTCGTAAGCGGATGGGGAAATGTGTCATGAATCTTGGCTCTGGACTCTGGAGCACAAGAGTACTGAGGTACCTCCTGGCCACTGTCCAATGATGAGGACCAACTTTACAACTGTTCTCGAGCCAACCCGTCCTCACATCAAGTCCATTCTATCCAGCGGTCGACCCCAAAGACACATTGGTTAATTTTAACATGCTGTTCATTCAAAACAAAACTTTTATCATATATAAATTAATATGATAATATATTAGCATATTGTTCATATATAGGCATAGGTTAGGTAAGTGTTTAGGTTTTGTTGGCGAGCACCAACCCCTCACCATAAGGGGCATAACTGGCAAACCCCTCACAGTGTTCAAGAGAGAACGGGATAAGCACCTACAAAGGATACCTGATCAACCAGGCTGTGACTCGTACGTCAGGCTGCGAGCAGCCGCGTCCAACAGCCTGGTTGATCAGTCCAGCAACCAGGAGGCCTGGTCGATGACCGGGCCGCGGGGACGCTAAGCCCCGGAAGCACCTCAAGGTAAGGAGCATTTGCATTTGTAGTACGTGGGTGAAGCATTTATAGCGTTGTGATTCGAACAAAATTCGTCATTGAATCACTTGTTCCGGAAGTGTTCGGACTAAATCAGTTGTGAGTCGTGTGTAAACCGGTTTGGCAGGTGATTGGAATCACTTTTAGATCTTTGTTTGGAGGACGGGCTGCGACTCACAAATGATTTCGTTCGAACACTTCCGGAACAAGTGATTCACTGACGACTTTTGTTCGAACCACAACGCTGTAAATGCTTCACCCACGGACGACAAATGGAAATACTCGCCAACAGAACCTAAACACCTGACTTAACCTATGCCTATATATGGACAATATGATAATATATTATAATATTAATTTGTATTTGAGAAAATTCCTGTTGCGAATGAACAGCATGTAAAAATAGCTGACTGTGTCTGTGGGGTCGACCGCTGGATGGAATGGACTTGAGTCGACGACGGATTGCATTATTGACGTGCTACTTTGTGTTACAGTGTTGATGTGTTGCTTTATATTACAGTGTTGACATGTTGCTTTACTCTGTACCTCGAATACTATTAACTTCCATATAATACAGTGTACTTACATCATGTAGCATTATAATCCAGTACAGTGTTGTGACTGTACCTCAGACCGCCTGTAATGTTGGGTTACAGCACCCTGCTCGTCCCTGAAGGTACAGTCCACCCTGAAGGTACAGTCCACCCTGAAGGTACAGTCCACCCTGAAGGTACAGTCCACCCTGAAGGTACAGTCCTCCCTGAAGGTACAGTCCACCCTGAAGGTACAGTCCACCCTGAAGGTACAGTCCTCCCTGAAGGTACAGTCCTCCCTGAAGGTACAGTCCTCCCTGAAGGTACAGTCCACCCTGAAGGTACAGTCCTCCCTGAAGGTACAGTCCTCCCTGAAGGTACAGTCCACCCTGAAGGTACAGTCCACCCTGAAGGTACAGTCCTCCCTGAAGGTACAGTCCTCCCTGAAGGTACAGTCCACCCTGAAGGTACAGTCCTCCCTGAAGGTACAGTCCACCCTGAAGGTACAGTCCTCCCTGAAGGTACAGTCCTCCCTGAAGGTACAGTCCACCCTGAAGGTACAGTCCACCCTGAAGGTACAGTCCTCCCTGAAGGTACAGTCCACCCTGAAGGTACAGTCCACCCTGAAGGTACAGTCCACCCTGAAGGTACAGTCCTCCCTGAAGGTACAGTCCACCCTGAAGGTACAGTCCTCCCTGAAGGTACAGTCCTCCCTGAAGGTACAGTCCACCCTGAAGGTACAGTCCTCCCTGAAGGTACAGTCCACCCTGAAGGTACAGTCCTCCCTGAAGGTACAGTCCACCCTGAAGGTACAGTCCACCCTGAAGGTACAGTCCACCCTGAAGGTACAGTCCTCCCTGAAGGTACAGTCCACCCTGAAGGTACAGTCCACCCTGAAGGTACAGTCCACCCTGAAGGTACAGTCCTCCCTGAAGGTACAGTCCTCCCTGAAGGTACAGTCCTCCCTGAAGGTACAGTCCTCCCTGAAGGTACAGTCCTCCCTGAAGGTACAGTCCTCCCTGAAGGTACAGTCCTCCCTGAAGGTACAGTCCTCCCTGAAGGTACAGTCCTCCCTGAAGGTACAGTCCTCCCTGAAGGTACAGTCCTCCCTGAAGGTACAGTCCTCCCTGAAGGTACAGTCCTCTCTGAAGGTACAGTCCTCCCTGAAGGTACAGTCCTCTCTGAAGGTACAGTCCACCCTGAAGGTACAGTCCTCTCTGAAAGTACAGTCCACCCTGAAGGTACAGTCCACCCTGAAGGTACAGTCCTCCCTGAAGGTACAGTCCTCCCTGAAGGTACAGTCCACCCTGAAGGTACAGTCCTCCCTGAAGGTACAGTCCTCCCTGAAGGTACAGTCCACCCTGAAGGTACAGTCCTCCCTGAAGGTACAGTCCTCCCTGAAGGTACAGTCCACCCTGAAGGTACAGTCCTCCCTGAAGGTACAGTCCACCCTGAAGGTACAGTCCACCCTGAAGGTACAGTCACCCTTGACGACCTCTCAAGTGTCTTACAACTAACCGGTTCTGTTTATAAACTTAGAGCGTGTTTCATCACTTATAAAGTTATTAAATCAATCTATATAAATAATAATGTAAATGTTCGTTTGTTCAAAATCGGTCTCCGATAGTTCTTCACTGATTGCACTCAAATTTGTATTCAACGTTCCATTCGCATACAAGCGTGTTATTATATACCTGCTATATAAATGTCACGTCTGTGACATGTAAAAAAAAAAATGCCTTTGGAAAATCAGCGCCATCTGTTGGACTTAAAAGCAACACATGCTGTAATCTCTGAACGTTATTCACCGATTGCTTTGATCTTTTGACACAACGTTCCATTTGAATACACGCGTGTTTTTATATACCTACTATATAAGAGGCCTGGTCGACGACCGGGCCGCGGGGACGCTAAGCCCCGGAAGCACCTCAAGGTAACCTCAAGGTATATAGATGTCACACTTGTGACGGCTAAAAACATGCTTTTATTGTTTATATACAACGCCATCTGTTGCACGTAAAAGCAACACACGCTATACTATATATGTGTCGATTCAATTTCAATGTTTTTTATTACATTGATAAATGAGGAGAGGGGAATGTTTGGGTGGACGAGGGGATGGGGGAGAGGGGGGATGGAAGGGAGAACAAGGGAATGGGAGAGTGGGGGAATGGTGGGTAGGACAGGGGGACAGGGGATGGTTGCTGAGCCACAGCAATGCGTGGCCGGGTACAGCTAGTAATAAATAAAATATTAACAGTAATATAAATAAATAAAGACAGTTGGTAGCGATAGATAAGACACAAGTGGATGAGGGCGGTGGATGAAGGTGATGGATGAGGCTCACCTGCACTCCTGGCGCCCTGGTTCATCACCCGGACGGCCTGGGTGAAGAGTGGGCGGATGGGCGGGCCCAGGGCGTCGTGCCACGCCCGCCACGCCCACAACAACAGCTTGGGGTCCCGTGACGTCCTCATGAGGGCGGTCAGGTCACGCTGGCCGCGGTACACGGTGCGGTTGTGGGTGAGGGTCAGGGAGGAGTAGCGGCGCCGCATGCGGGATACCAGAGTCGTCAGCGATCTGCGGAAGCGGCGTGTGTGTGGGGTCAGGGGGGGGGTGGGGGTCGTGCCCACCATATCCATCCCGTGGGTGGTAGTGCCCACCATACCCATCCCGTGGGCGGTAGTGGCCACCATACCCATCCCATGGGTGGTAGTGCCCACCATACCCATCCCATGGGCGGTAGTAGCCACCATACCCATCCCATGGGCGGTAGTGGCCACCATACCCATCCCATGGGCGGTAGTGGCCACCATACCCATCCCATGGGTGGTAGTGCCCACCATACCCATCCATACATGCTGGTGTTATTGTCACCAATTTTGTGGCTCGGAAGGATAATACATCTCATCAATTGTTCCATTATATTGTTAACTACTACAAACAACATCCAATTAATTCCTTGTCAATTTTAGACAAGTATCAGAATAACTTCATTCTCAGAACGACGATAAGAGAATGAGAGAAGCCCGCGGGTGTTAGCTTCCCTTGACGCTGAAGGTCTATTCACTAACACTCCAGTAGGAAGGTCCATAAACATAATATTGGACTACGTGTATCAACAGAGCACTTTCTTCACTGTGTCCTTCACTGTCCTTCACAGTGTCCTTCACTGTGTCCTTCACTGTGTCCTTCACTGTGTCCTTCACTGTGTCCTTCACTGTCCTTCACTGGAGTAATTGGTTGATTCATCATTAATTGACTTGGGTACATATTTAATATTTTGATGGAGTTGGCTACCTTGTAGAACCAAAATACATAATAAGATTTCGTTCTTCTTTTATAGACCTCAGGTGAGTGCAGCATATTAGAAAGTTTAGCTTGAAACTTCATGTGTTGTCTAGATCTACTCAATGCCTTCACGCCGAAAACTGTGCTAATAGACAAAATTCTCTCACTTATGGTAGGTAATTTTAACTCTGCTCTCATATTAACTATTCTCGTGGACTTTGGAGCCCCAAGGATGAGACGCATAGCTTCATTTTGCAAGGTTTCAAGAGATTTCAGCTCTGTCAGTATACAGTGTGAGATGTAGAGCATTGTAGTCAATCACAGAGCGTATAAATGATACATAAAACATTCTAGCAAGTCTCACGTTGATTCCATGATTGACACCAACAATGACCCGCAAGGGCTTTAATCTCTCCCACAGTCTCCTCTTGAGAGAAGAAAGGTACCCAGGGTCGTTAATGGGGACACCAAGGTATCTGTAAGACTCGCAGTTCTCAAGTGCTCGCCCATCTATATGATAATTGGCTAGTGGAATACCACACAGTGAAGGACACAGTAAAGGACACAGTGAAGGATACAGTGAAGGACACAGTGAAGGACACAGTAAAGGACACAGTCAAGGACACAGTAAAGGACACAGTCAAGGATACAGTGAAGGACACTGTGAAGGATACAGTGAAGGACACAGTGAAGGACGCAGTGGAGGACACAGTGAAGGACACAGTGGAGGATACGGTAAAGGACACAGTAAAGGACACAGTGAAGGATACAGTGAAGGATACAGTGAAGGATATAGTGAAGGATACAGTGAAGGACACAGTGAAGGACACAGTGAAGGACACAGTGAAAGACACGGTAGAGGACACAGTAAAGGACACAGTGAAGGACAGTGAAAGACACGGTGGAGGACACAGTGAAGGACACAGTGAAAGACACGGTAGAGGACACAGTAAAGGACACAGTGAAGGACAGTGAAAGACACGGTGGAGGACACAGTGAAGGACACAGTGGAGGATACGGTAAAGGACACAGTAAAGGACACAGTGAAGGATACAGTGAAGGATACAGTGAAGGATACAGTGAAGGATACAGTGAAAGGATACAGTGAAGGACACTATGAAAGACACAATGAAGGACCGGGGCCCGCGGGTGTAGCACCTACCTGGCCTGGTGGTGGGTGTACCGGGGCCCGCGGGTGTAGCACCTACCTGGCCTGGTGGTGGGTGTACCGGGGCCCGCGGGTGTAGCACCTACCTGGCCTGGTGGTGGGTGTACCGGGGCCCGCGGGTGTAGCACCTACCTGGCCTGGTGGTGGGTGTACCGGGGCCCGCGGGTGATAAGGTGCAGCATGCGGCGCTCCCTGGAATCCGCAGCCCACCGCCGCAGCCTGTCGGCCTCCAGCACCCGCAGGCGGCCCCACGCAGCCTGCGGCAGACACGAATATTACCCTCAAGCTCCTGGGTCCCGGCACACTGGTGAGGCTGGAGGACGACACCTGAGAACGCTCGCCTCTTAGACGCCGCCCTGCTTAATAAAACAATATATCAACGGTTGGTATTAAATAATTGTCAGTCCCCCAGAATCGTCACGTTGTATTGTATTGTATTATACAGTAGGGTAAACTACAACATGTAATACCACCTCTCTACATAAAAAAGCAGTTAGTCTTCAGGAGCCAAAGATCCGCCCAACAGGCTGTTAACATCCTATACCAGCCCGTCCTATAAAAATGGGGAGGTAAATGTAACAGCCCCAGAAGTGCAATTATAAACTATGAATGACAGTCAGGAATTGTACTTATTTTTACTTAGTATTAAACCGTACTGTCAAATATATTGTGAATATTTGAGTTTACCTGAAAAGCTGAATAGTCCGACCTAACCTAACCGTCTTAAAACCCGGCCGACATCACTCGTCAGCAGAAGCAAACGGCAGTAATGACAACCAGAGACGATCATAAGGCATCTGACAGCCTTTGGCACAACGGTCTCCTATTACCGCCTTACCACACTACAGCTGAGTCTTCCCGAGACTCACCAACAACTTGCTGAAGATCAGGAGAGTCATGCCACTGTTTAACACCAGAGTAGCGCCCCCACCGGCGGGAGTACTGCCAGGGTGTACTCTTCATCCAGACACACCGCCATAGTGACAGTATTGTGCAGCGTCACTCATCCTGTGAGTTGACACACCGCCATAGTGACAGTATTGGGCAGCGTCACTCATCCTGTGAGTGGACACACCGCCATAGTGACAGTATTGGGCAGCGCCACTCGTCCTGTGAGTGGACACACCGCCATAGTGACAGTATTGGGCAGCGTCACTCATCCTGTGAGTGGACACACTGCCATTGTGACAGTATTGGGCAGCGCCACATCCTGTGAGTGAACACACCGCTATAGCAATAGTATTGGGCAGCGTCACTCATCCTGTGAATGAACACACCGCCATAGTGACAGTATTGGGAAGCGCCACTCATCCTGTGAGTGGACACACCGCCATAGCGATAGTATTGGGCAGCGCCACTCATCCTGTGAGCGAACACACCGCCATAGCAGCATGTGACAGCACCACTCAGAAAAAAAAGAACACTGGGTTGTTCATCCTGTCACTTGAACACAGACACAGCTGGAACTTGCTCAACTGTCTCAAGTGAACAGACTGTACAACAGAGGTATAATATCTCACAGCTCTCAAGTTTACATGTCTTGCGGGTGACGGGTGTGGGAACGTTTCAGTTTGTGTGTCTTATTATGCCACATATATTTATTATATGTTATGAACTAGTTGTTACTACAGCAAGTATGAGGTGGAGAAAGATCAAGGTCAATTGAGACAATAAGATACATCGCAGGACAGAGTAGCCGAGGCTACCCTCCTCTACTTCAGGTAGGAGCAGGAAGCAGATGAATGAGGAAGACAGTAGGACCCTGGGGAGGGAATGGTGTTGGGGCTGTGGGGAAGGGGGAGATAATATGAAGGCTTAGTGGGTGGGGGTAATGGATGGTTGGGGCCTGAGGGATGGAGAGGTAGATGGGTAAGGAAAGGTAAGCGCCCCAGTGGTCACGGCTATCTCAGATCCTCTCATGTTAGCACTAATTTGCTCACCTCAGTGGTTCGTTGCGGCAAGTGTCTGCCTTATCTGATCACCCGTGCTTCCTCCTCGGCCTGTCCTTGGTCACGGACACTGGCGCTCAGTGTCCGTGATAAGAGATGAGCTACGAGGCAGTAATATGCATGGGGAGGCTAGCTTATGGAGACAAAAGGAGAAGCAGCTGAAATGCGCGGTTCAATTTAATGACTGCCTCCTGGGTGTGGCCTTATGGTTAGTCTGAAGAGACCGATTGACACCACCAACGGCTTCAGAGACATTGTAACCGAGTGCTAGGTAGGTAGGAGTTCCGCCAGGACATAATTTATTATAGATAGCAAAATAAGATGTTAGTGTTTAAGGTGAGGGAGGGAGGGAGGAGGATACCGCTGTGAGAGAAGGGTCGCATGGCGGGTGTTGTGTGTACATAAGGCTGGACTCCGGCAAGGTGGGAGTGGCCGTGGATGGACCTCACCTCACCTTCCCTCCCGCGATTCAAACTCCAGTTGACTATTTTTCACTTACTGCATCATAATTTATTTGTTTGTTCAAATTCTTGCATGTTATTGATGCTACATCAGTAGATATGTGTCGCCGAAATAATAACAACTGAATAAATTTAGGAATACAGCAGCATAGGGAAACGAAGAAAGCTGATTTGATTTGAAGTGCATGAGCTGGAGTCGCAGGATGATGACAGGCGACTGTTACAATGTGTCACACTTGCCCTGGGTGGACCAGTCTGCCCTCAGTGCTGCTTCAGTGTGGAGCTCTGCGTCCTGAGCTCTGTCCAGTGTCTTGCTACCAGACATGAAGACCAGTGACTCCTCCACAGATAATGATCAACTTATTGAGATGACTTTGTACGCCTTAATGGGTATCAACAGTGAAGCAGGCCGGGGTATGCAGAACTCGTGTGGCCTGCAGACAACTCTGCTGTCCATCCTGAGAGACCTGTTGCAGGAGAGCGGGACACCGCCGCCTCCAGGCCTCGAGAGACTCTATTCCCGCTCTCAAAGGATCCATCAACGCCGTCAGCGCCGTCGTCAGCTGGAAGCATTTCGTCAGCAACGTCAACAGTCGGAAATCTCCACCAACACAACTGATCATGGCATCTTGGGTACATCTGAACATGGCACCTTGGCCGCCGCTCACCACGTGCCCTTGACCGTGCCTACTGGGGCCCCAGCTCACCACGTGCCCTTGACCGTTCCTACTGGGGCCCCAGCTCACCACGTGCCCTTGACCGTGCCTACTGGGGCCCCAGCTCACCACGTGCCCCTGACCGTGCCTACTGGGGCCCACACGGGCACGCCCCTCCAGCAGCAGCAGCAGGCGCCACCACTGACGGCGGAGCCACGGAGGCTAGACACGTCCCAGCGTACCGGGTATCCCCACCTGCACCGCCTCCCTCAACAGGTTAGTAATGTCTTATTATTTTTTTTATCTCTGGCTGCTCAAGAGAAAATGTAACTTAACACATAATTGTCAACTTTTACAAATGCAGTTAATTCAGTAAGTAACGAAGAGCTGAAGGCACTGAGAGACAGTGAACAGTTAGGTATCAGGTGCTTGGACAAGCCTTGTGACTGTCGTCACAAACGACCCTGAATATACCTTTTTGCGGGCTCACCATAGCCCGTGCTACTTGTAGCTTTTTGTTCCAGGTAGCGAATCTTTAACAACAACCCAGAATAATTAATCCAAGCAATGGAAGTATTAATATAAACAACGGAATGTCTGAAAGAAAAAATGCAAATCCACAGCTAAAAGTTCATGTTCGTCGGTTGTAAGAATTAGTGAGTTAAAATTCGTCTAGGAAGGTGGATGTGAAATAATTGTTCTGCCAAGATGGATCTAGGAAGCTTTAATGCCTCTTAACAAAGTAGATCTAGCACACTAGAACTGACTATAAGCTTTCGCTTCCTAGTTTTCATTTATTTATCAAATATATCAGAAATTTGTTACATGAAAAAGCAAACTGGAACAGCTTCAAATGTTCAATACAAAAATATAAAAAAGTCACTGAGTACAGAAAGAAGGTTGACTAAACATAATTATAAATAATATAATTAAATGGCTGTCTTTTAAAGCCAAATCGGTTGAAACTAACATTATGTCAGCATGGTAATGGTTAATTAATATTTTCTAATCATCGTTAATTGAGGTTATGGTCAAACCGTACACAAGATGTCACTCAAAGCTCGCTATGTTACGATGTATTAACTGAGGTGAGACTGTTACGGCCGGCTGGGCTAGCGTGGCTTGCGTTAGGTTAAATAGGCTTCAAAATCCGTCGAGGATTTATATACCGTCTGGTATATAATATGACTTGTATTTATTAATTGTGCCTTTTTCAGAAACGAGGCTGTTTGCTTTTATTTTGTGACACTAATTGTTGTTTGTTGTTGTTGATTCGCTACTTGGAACAAAAAGTTCTAGGCAGCACGGGCTATGGTGAGCCCGTAGATGACACTAATCGTTAATTTTGTTTCATGTTGCAGAGCGTGACGGAGTTGGCCCCGGGCGCCAGGCCAGGAGGCGGACCCCGGCGTCGCGGGCGGCCCCGACGACACACACACCTGAAACACTCCTGGGATGTGCAGAACGAGGAGTGACGCCGCCTACACACTCCTGTACGCTGTGGTGTAGTGGGCTGTGTTGTGCCGTAGAGTACTGTGCTCTGGGGTAGTGTGCTGAGGCGTCGTGCACTGTTCTGTGGCTTCGTGCACTGTGCTGTGGCGTCGTGCACTGTGTTGTGGCGTCGTGCACTATTCTGTGGCGTCGTGCACTGTGTTGTGGCGTCGTGCACTGTGCTGTGGCGTCGTGCACTGTGTTGTGGCGTCGTGCACTGTGTTGTGGCGTCGTGCACTGTGTTGTGGCGTCATGCACTGTGCTGTGGCGTCGTGCACTGTGCTGTGGCGTCGTGCACTGTGCTGTGGCGTCGTGCACTGTGCTGTGGCGTCGTGCACTGTGCTGTGGCGTCGTGCACTGTGCTGTGGCGTCGTGCACTGTGCTGTGGCGTCGTGCACTGTGCTGTGGCGTCGTGCACTGTGCTGTGGTGTCGTGCACTGTGTTGTGGCGTCGTGCACTGTGCTGTGGCGTCGTGCACTGTGTTGTGGCGTCGTGCACTGTGTTGTGGCGTCGTGCACTGTGCTGTGGCGTCGTGCACTGTGCTGTGGCGACGTGCACTGTGTTGTGGCGACGTGCACTGTGCTGTGGCGTCGTGCACTGTGTTGTGGCGTCGTGCACTGTGTTGTGGCGTCGTGCACTGTGCTGTAGCGTCGTGCACTGTGTTGTGGCGTCGTGCACTGTGTTGTGGCGTCGTACACTGTGTTGTGGCGTCGTACACTGTGTTGTGGCGTCGTACACTGTGTTGTGGCGTCGTGCACTGTGTTGTGGCGTCGTGCACTGTGTTGTGGCGTCGTACACTGTGTTGTGGCGTCATGCACTGCGTTGTGGCGTCGTGCATTGTGCTGTGGCGTCGTGCACTGTGTTGTGGCGTCGTGCACTGTGTTGTGGCGTCGTGCACTGTGTTGTGGCGTCATGCACTGTGCTGTGGCGTCGTGCACTGTGCTGTGGCGTCGTACACTGTGGTGTGGCGTCGTGCACTGTGTTGTGGCGTCGTGCACTGTGTTGTGGCGTCGTGCACTGTGTTGTGGCGTCGTGCACTGTGTTGTGGCGTCGTGCACTGTGTTGTGACGTCGTACACTGTGGTGTGGCGTCGTGCACTGTGTTGTGGCGTCGTGCACTGTGTTGTGGCGTCGTGCACTGTGTTGTGGCGTCGTGCACTGTATTGTGGCGTCGTGCACTGTGTTGTGGCGTCGTGCACTGTGCTGTGGCGTCGTGCACTGTGCTGTGGCGTCGTGCACTGTGCTGTGGCGTCGTGCACTGTGCTGTGGCGTCGTGCACTGTGCTGTGGCGTCGTGCACTGTGTTGTTGCGTCGTGCACTGTGCTGTGGCGTCGTGCACTGTGTTGTGGCGTCGTGCACTGTGCTGTGGCGTCGTGCACTGTGCTGTGGCGTCGTGCACTGTGCTGTGGCGTCGTGCACTGTGCTGTGGCGTCGTGCACTGTGCTGTGGCGTCGTGCACTGTGCTGTGGCGTCGTGCACTGTGCTGTGGCGTCGTGCACTGTGCTGTGGCGTCGTGCACTGTGCTGTGGCGTCGTGCACTGTGCTGTGGCGTCGTGCACTGTGCTGTGGCGTCGTGCACTGTGTTGTGGCGTCGTACACTGTGTTGTGGCGTCGTGCACTGTGCTGTGGCGTCGTGCACTGTGCTGTGGCGTCGTGCACTGTGCTGTGGCGTCGTGCACTGTGCTGTGGCGTCGTGCACTGTGCTGTGGCGTCGTGCACTGTGCTGTGGCGTCGTGCACTGTGCTGTGGCGTCGTGCACTGTGCTGTGGCGTCGTGCACTGTGCTGTGGCGTCGTGCACTGTGCTGTGGCGTCGTGCACTGTGTTGTGGCGTCGTGCACTGTGTTGTGGCGTCGTGCACTGTGCTGGGAGAAAGGACGACAACGCTACACCAAAGGGCACTTGTTCCCAGACAGCACTGTACCTCATTGTAACCTGCAGGTGACACTGACCTGCAGGTGACACTGACCTGCAGGTGACACTGACCTGACACTGACCTGCAGGTGACACTGACCTGCAGGTGACACTGACCTGCAGGTGACACTGACCTGCAGGTGACACTGACCCCCCCCCCCCATCTAACTCACATATTCAGCCACTGTTACATACTCTCTGATTGTATATATGTACATAATAAATATTTTTACATAAAGATGTTTTGAATGAGCCCCGACACAGCTGGCCATCTGCACACAGGAGCCACGGAGAGCGCAGGAGGCCTATGGGCCTATACGGCCGATGCTTTTATATCCACCAAAACTCATTCATGTATATATGTGTCTAGCCTACGCTGAAACAATGAAGTGACCCCGATTCTGTTACCCGGAATTTGGTAGACAAATTAACAACCTTGTTTCGAAACCAGTATTTACCCAGGTCTTTCATCATTCTAAACTTTCCAGTTATATTCACTTTTGTTTTGTTTTGTTTTATTAATACCCCCGTGATGCGTCCTGTCTTAACTTGAACACTTTATCTGTGTTTAAATGTGTGGCAGTTGATAGAGGCCGCCTGAGCCTCGTGTCCAATGTCCATTATAACGGTTTTCATATACACTATTTGACATACATACATACATACATACATACAACATACATACATACATACATACATACATACATACATACATACACACACACATACATAGAAGTTGTTATACAGAAAAAATTGATTGATTGATTGACAGTTGAGAGGCAAGCCCAAAGAGCCAGAGCGCTAAAACCCCTGCAGCAGCACCAAGGTGGAAGGTGAGTACATAGGCATGGAACAGCTGATTTAAAATCGAGAATGCAAAGGTGTAAGTTTCTGTCTCACGTTTAGGGAGGTGAGTGAGGCTGCGGGTGACTGGGCGGGTGACGACCAGGTCAACCACTTTGTTCATTCTCCGGTAATGTTGTTCTTTAATGGAGGACCTTGTTATATTCCAGTTGTTTTCACTTTACGAACAGCGGTTCATAAGAACAAGGTAACTGCAGAAGGCCTATTGGCCCATACGAGGCAGCTCCTATCTATAACCACCCAA
>WNGS01135677.1:0-13259 GCA_020271785.1 Procambarus virginalis
ATCAATGAAACTTGGCTTTATTAGGTAAATCGGTCCTTGCATAGTAGGCTGAGCAGCTGTGTTCTGGTCTAGGCTACGATATTTATATATATATATATAATATATATTATATATATATTATGTCTTCCTAGAGCCCGAACGCACTTGTCAGCTACTATGCAAGGCCCGATTGCCTAAAGCCAAAGTTTTCATGAATTAATGCTTTTTCAAATACCTACCTACCTACATAACTAACCAACGTTTGGATTACCTAAACCTAACCTCTAAGTTAGGTTAGGTTAGGTTAGGTAGCGGTTTGGTTAGGTTCGTCATATAAATACGTAATTTAACTCCAATAAGTAAAATTGACTCGAACCCATACTCCCTGATATGATAAATGCTATGCCCAAGATAACCATCCAGTGCCGGCGGGGAAGTGGTTCATATAGCTCAGGCTATCACTTCCTTATGTCCGGTCGTGATGGTCAAGCGGTTTAAGGCATCCCTGTACATACCCTTGCGTTGCTCCTGGGAGTATGGTTCGAGTCACTTCTGGGTGTGAGTTTTTCATTCGCATATTGTCCTGGGGACCAATCAGGCTTGTCGCATTTGTGTTCCTCACGTGTTGCCCCAAAATGAGGTGATTTGATAAAATGCTATGCCAAAGATAAACATCCAGTGCCGGCGGGGAAGTTGGTTCATATAGCTCAGGCTATCACTTCCTTATGTCCGGTCGTGATGGTCAAGCGGTTTAAGGCATCCCTGTACATACAGTTGCGTTGCTCCTGGGAGTATGGGTTCGAGTCACTTCTGGGGTGTGAGTTTTCATTCGCATATTTTCCTGGGGACCAATCAGGCTTGTTCGCATTTGTGTTCCTCACGTGTTGCCCCAAAAAATGAGGTGATTTGATAAATGCTATGCCCAAGATACCATCCAAGTGCCGGCGGGGAAGTGGTTCATATAGCTCAGGCTATTTATTTATTTATTTATTTATTCATATACAAGAAGGTACATTGGGAATGTGAGAATATATAATATGGTAATTACAATCTTGTAAAGCCACTAGTACGCGCAGCGTTTCGGGCAGGTCCTTAATCTAAGAAAATTTTTAGTAGGTAAATACTAGCAAAAATTATAAAAAGAAATGATAACAGTTACATGGCAAGAAAAGAAAAAAGAAAAAAAAGATGAGAGAAAATTGTAGGTACAGTATAATAAAGCACTTAGGTAGCTAAGATTGATTGCAATGAAGGCTTGAATGGTAGTTGACAAAATTTGGTAGGCACAATACAGCAAATGGCTAGCACATAAAGGAAGACAGCAATGAACACAATGATAAGTTGTTTGGGTTAAATACATAAGAATTAGGAGATTGGGTAACACTAGATACAGAGCAAAAAATAAAGCTCAGTGTAGGAAACTAAGAAGATGAAATTAAGTACTTTTGGTTTTTTGGCTATCACTTCCTTATGTCCGGTCGTGATGGTCAAGCGGTTTAAGGCATCCCTGTACATACCAGTTGCGTTGCTCCTGGGAGTATGGGTTCGAGTCACTTCTGGGGTGTGAGTTTTCATTCGCATATTGTCCTGGGGACCAATCAGGCTTGTTCGCATTTGTGTTCCTCACGTGTTGCCCCAAAAAATGAGGTGATTTGATAAAATGCTATGCCCAAGATAACCATCCAAGTGCCGGCGGGGAAGTGGTTCATATAGCTCAGGCTATCACTTCCTTATGTCCGGTCGTGATGGTCAAGCGGTTTAAGGCATCCCTGTACATACCAGTTGCGTTGCTCCTGGGAGTATGGGTTCGAGTCACTTCTGGGGTGTGAGTTTTCATTATTCATATATACATATATATATATATATATATATATATATATATATAATATATATATATATATATATATTTATATATATATATATATATATATATACATATATATATATATTTTATATATAATTTATATACATATATATATATATATATTTATATATATATTTATATATATATCTATGTATATATATATATATATATATATATATATATATATAATATATATATATATATATATATTTATAAATGGAAGGGAGTACCACCTCTGGCTGGAAGAAGGGGGACCCATAGCCTCGGAGGAAATCACACATAACGCATTGGAGGGAATGTCTATATATATATAGACATGCTGTGGTGACATCCATTGTCACCACAGCAGGCTCGACCCAACCATAGAGGAGGGAGGGGAGCAGGGAGGAAGAGACTGGTCTGGGCCTAAACCGGGCCCTGTAACGGGGGCTACAGAACTCTGTCTTCCAGGACGGTCCGACTCAGGGGCCTGGTCACCCACCCCATGAGCCTGGGTAATAAGTCGTGTCGTCATCCATATAGCAAACAAAATCAAAGGTTGGGACCTGGAACCAAGTGTAACATACGAGGTCTGTATGATTTCTGTCGCGATTTGATTATTCCTTGTCTGCTTAAAAAGGGGCTAGGAACTGCAGGTTGCAGTTGGGACAGATTTCCTACCCAGTGGAGATGATCGACCATCCCCCACTTGTAGCTTCAATTAAGAGGAAGCAGAAATATAATGCGCACTATCCAAAATTGATTTTTAAGTCTCTTCCAGACACAGTTAGGAGGTCATGCGCATTGCATGCATTGACTAAACAGAGTTGCCCACCACATTCTGTTAAATTTATTATAGTAGCCGTGGGACGTCACATACAACCAGGTACCACCCTTCAGGTGGCTGGGAGATGTGATAGCTTATTAATTCCTCATCACTTAATTGTAGTGCTCGATAAAGGTGCACTCATTCCAGTTGTCAATCTTTCACATAAGACTTTTCGCTTCAGGGCAGGTGATAGGGTATCTCAGGGAACCATGGTAGAGGACACAGAAATCTTTCGCCGTGAGTCAGTTGAGACGCCAACCATCACTGCACAATGTAGTGCATTGAACATGTTAGATACTAAAACACCATCCAAAGTGCAGTGCGAGACGAGAAATGTTGCACAGAATGTAGAAGTAGAAAAGTTAATTTCAGCACTTGATTTGCAACATGTTACACAGGCAGATAGGAAGGCACTGAGAGGAGTTTTGCGAAATTCACGAAATTATTTGCGACAGAGGATGACCAGATTGGTCTCCTTGATAAGATCGAGCACACCATTCCAACTGGTGATCATTTGCCTGTGTACACGAGACAGTGGAGGTTGCCGGAACAGGCAAAGAACGTTATCAGGGAGGAGTGCCAGAAAATGTTGAGACAGGGCGTGATAGAGCTAGTACGTCACCGTGGCTCTCTCCTGTTGTGCTAGTTCGGAAACCGGACGGTAGTTTCNGGGGAGATGTGATCGCTTATTAATTCCTCATCATTAATTGTAGTGCTCGATAAAGGTGCACTCATTCCAGTTGTCAATCTTTCACATAAGACTTTTCGCTTCAGGGCAGGTGATAGGGTATCTCAGGGAACCATGGTGGAGGACACAGAAATCTTTCACAATGAGTCAGCTGAGACGCCAACCGTCACTGCACAATGTAGTGCATTGAACATGTTAGATACTAAAATACCATCCAAAGTACAGTACGAGACGAGAAATGTTGCACAGAATGTGGAAGAAGTAGAAAAATTAATTTCAGCACTTGATTTGCAACATGTTACACAGGCAGATAGGAAGGCACTGAGAGGAGTTTTGCGAAAATTCCCGAAATTATTTGCGACAGAGGATGACCAGATTGGTCTCCTTGATAAGATTGAGCACACCATTCCAACTGGTGATCATTTGCCTGTGTACACGAGACAGTGGAGGTTGCCGGAACAGGCAAAGAACGTTATCAGGGAGGAGTGCCAGAAAATGTTGAGACAGGGCGTGATAGAGCCTAGTACGTCACCGTGGCTCTCTCCTGTTGTGCTAGTTCGGAAACCGGACGGTAGTTATCGTTTCTGTGTTGACTACCGGAAGGTGAACGAAATAACTAAGGGTGATGTGTATCCGTTGCCCCGAATACAGGAGATTATAGATCAATTTGGTGCTGCTAAGTATTTCTCAACTCTTGACGCGAAATCGGCGTATTGGGCGATTCCGGTGGCAGAACAGGATAGGGATAAAACAGCATTCTCGGATGGTAGGCACACTTATCAATTCCGTAGGATGCCGTTTGGTTTAAAGACAGCGCCTTCGTCATTTCAGAGGGCCATAAACTACATCCTCAGTCCGGTCCTGGGTAGGCATTCTTTAGCGTACCTGGATGATGTTGTGATATATTCCAGGACGTTTGAGGAACACCTACGGGACTTGACTGAGACTTTGACGTTGTTAGATCAGGCAGGGTTCAAGCTTAACGTTCAGAAGAGCACCCTGGCGGCTCAGAAATTCAAATTTCTGGGGTTCCAGGTGTGCCCAGACGGTATCCGACCTGACCCAGATTCTTGCCGCGCCATTGCTGACATGCCTACTCCAAGGACAGCAAAGGACGTGCGTAGGTTTTTGGGGGCGGCCGGATATTTTCGTCGTCATATTGAAGGTTTCGCTGGCATTTCAGCACCCCTGACTGATCTGACAAAGAAAAATGCGAAGTTTGTGTGGAAATCTGAACATGACGAGGCCTATCGCAAACTGAAAGACCAACTAATCACGACACCGGTATTGGCTATTCCTGATTTTGAGAAAGAGTGGGAGGTGCACACTGACGCCAGCGGTATAGCTATTGGCGGGTGCTTAATTCAGCGAGATGCGGATAATTTACCCCATCCAGTAGCCTATTTCAGTAGAAAGGTCAAAGGACCTGAAGTTCGTTATTCAGCTACGGATCGGGAGGCACTGGCAGTAGTAGAATCAGTTAGGTACTTCGAACCTTACCTATTTCAGCGGCACTTCGTAATTTACACAGACCATAGAGCGTTAACACACATATTTAAGAAGCGAACAAAATGCCCACGAATGTCACGCTGGTCTCACGAACTTTCTGCCCACTCATTCCAGATTTTGTACAAGCCTGGTCCAGCACATGTTGTTCCAGATACGCTAAGTCGAAACATAGCGGCTGTTCAAGTTAATGAAAATATTGAAACCATTCCATCAGATAAAATGAGAGAGTACCAGATGAACGAGCCTAGATGGAAAGAAATTATTGAGTATTTAGAAGGAGGAAATATCCGAAAAAGAAAAAGAATTTACCTATTCATGATTTTGAAATGAAACAGGGCGTCCTGTATTATGTTAATAGCCAGAATGATAGGGCAGTATTTCAATTAGTTATTCCGGACGCGTTGCGGTCATCAGCGTTAAAGCTTGCGCATGCTTCGAAAATTGCAGGGCATCCGGGGTCTTTAAAACCCACTTAAAGGCAAAGTCTCTATTTTATTTCCCAGGATTACTTTCTGAAGTAATCAATTTCGTGAAGTCGTGCAATCGTTGCCAGAGGAGAAAAGGTACCCTTAAGGTACAAGCCCCACTTCAGGAATTTCCTGAAATTCGTGAACCTTTAGACGTGTGGGAGCAGATTTGATTGATTTACATCACAGTCATTCAGGGAATAGATACGTGTTGGTGCTAGTTGACCATTTGTCTAGGTACACTACACTAGTTGCATTACCTCAGAAGGATTCTCGTACGGTTGCAGATGCGTTCTTGCGTAGGTTCGTTACTGTATTCGGACCTCCTAAAGTTTTAGTCTCTGACCGGGGTCAAGAATTCAATGGGAATATATTTAGAGAAGTTTGTAAGATTTTAGAGACAACTTCGGCTTTTACAACAGCCTACCACCCACAAGCAAACGGAATGACGGAACGGACTAATCGTTCAGTCAAGGATATGCTTGCAATCCTTGCTGAACATGACGCAAACACCTGGGATGAACACCTACCCTATGTTCAGTTAGCCTTGAATACTGCCATCCACCAATCAATTAACACCCAACCACTTCATTTGTTTACTGGTAATTCATGCAATTTCCCCTCAGGTCTGCTTAACAGACATAATGTTGCATACGGGGAGGACTATCCTTCAGAGGTCCTTGGAAAAATGAGAAATGCATGGAATATTGCAGCTGAAGCGTCCAAGAAAGCACGGAACGGTATGCTCATTTTTATGACAAGAAAGTGCGCCCTCTTGAGTTGAAGGAAGGAAGCCTCGTATTGAGAGTGAATGAGGCTGCGCCCGCCAATCAGAGCAGGAAACTAGCTCCGAGGTGGCGAGGGCCGTATAGAGTAATTAAAAGGGCGGGGCCGGTGAATCTTGTTATAAAAGGAGTATTCGAGGACCAGGTGGAAAGGACAATTCATGTAAATAAATTGAAACAATATCATGCTAGAGAGGAATTAGAACTGCCTTCAGCGGGTCTAGTTCCTGACTCAGCAGTGCTGACTCATGGCTTCACCGACGAGTCAGGGGATGAGGAGGATGACCCTCTGTCATCGCTCATCAGTAGTCAGGTGCAGTCTCGCCACCCTATGGTGACGAGATCTCGCGCTGTACAGTAAAGTAACTTCCTTGGTTAGTATAATTTAGTATTCATTAGATTTTCCTGTAAGGCAATGAGGTGAACTATCTCTATACTTAACTCGGGTAGCAACTTTTACCGTGCTCTGGGGTTCCACCTCCACCAAACCCAGAGTATATCTATGCTTCCGCTGTGTTGTGTCTGTCTGTTCCCAGGTCTGATTGGTACACCGACCCAGTTGTTCCAGCCACACGTGAACCCTTGTCTGTAAAGACCGAGGGGGGAGGCACGTTACACAAAGCCCTCCCCCCACCAGACCCAGTAACCCATACATCAGTTACTTTGGGGATGAGTGACTATCCAAGAGTCACCCGGCCGACGCCTCACGTCACTATACGAGGTTGTCAGGGCCAGCAAGCTGTCCACATTTAGCAGTCACCGGAGGTGCCATACAACGCCAGGGTAGCTGTCTCGAGATCACCACTACCCACCTGCTGCGTCATCAAGACTGCAGCCATTCCAGCAGTGTTGGAGGAGAGGTCAAGAAACTGGAAAGCAAGTAGCAGTACTCAAGAGTTTCGCCGGAAGATTAATGATTACGTCATCTGAAGCAACAGGAACGCGGAACTAAGGCGGTCACAGGTGGAAGGCACGGTTTCCCTACAGAGTTCCGGGACTCGCCAATAGAAGGTCGCAAAATTGCCTCCTTTGGCCTAAAGTCGGCGGTACGAGGGTATACACAGTTGGTGTTTACGGCCTAGTAACCTGGTGATATCAAGAAACGCCTGAGATGTCGTGAGCAATGATGGAAGACGAGATTCACCTGTTCTGCAAACAAGCAAACCCGCCTCTACGACCCTCTGACACCACTCCTGTTACGAGACACCGTTGGTACATCCAGTCCTGCTCTGCTGTGGTCATCTGCGACGTCAAGTTAACATCAAGACTGCCGTGTGAACTGTGATTGATATGAAGGCGTGTGGACTGTCGGGAGCAAGATCAATGGCCGAAGTAACAGTATTCTACAGCTGTCACTTGGCACTCAGCTCTACTACACTCTGTCGTCAGTCAAAAGTACCGGGGAGTACAAGAGGACCAGGTATTGATGTCTACACATGGGAAGAAGCAAGATCGACATCGTCATCGACTACATTCAGCGTCCATCAGCATCGATTTTTTTTCGATTACTCAATATGAACAATTGATACAAACAACAAAGTTGGCTCTGAACATCTGTGTAAAGAATATCTGACACTTTTGTTTAAATGTTGAAAAACAGATTTAGAATCACAATACTTTATAAATGTTGAAAAACAGATTTAAAATAATTATTCTGGTATAATGATATATGAAAATTTACTCTATAAATTGGTCAGTAAGTAAAATCGAAGCCCCTGTGTAATTGTCTAAGCCCAGAACAAACGGTTATGGAAAATTATGTTGTGTTTTTTTTTCAGAATGTTTGAACACAGGAGAGGCGGACCAATATAAACATTGACACTTATAGTGAGTGCGAACACTTAGCTGTACAGTCAGCTGAAACCTGTGATATAGTTATAGGATTTTTTTTATATTTTTAGATACATGTAATAAAAATTAGGTGTGTTCCTTAGCATGTCAAGGTTGACATTGGTTGGGGAGTGGATAGTACACGGATGTGAACTTGATAGTTCAGTAGTACGCTCCCGGATGACTGAAAGTTCAGTCTGAAGATATAACTTTTATGCTTTGGTTGAAGAAGAACCAAAAGATTTTAATAGCTAGTCTTTGATGTTAGAGTAGGGACATGTTATTTAGCTATGTCAGTAAGGGTAGGATGTATGTTTCCTGATGTTGGAGGATTGCTGTCAGTTGACAGCTGAGAAATTTATGAATTTGAACATGTTATTATGATGATGTTGGACACTAATGATTGTCAAAATTTTTTAGTTAGGTTAGCTTTTGTTTGTGGCATGAGTTGAGTTGTGGGTTTGGATACTAAACCTCGTTATTTTTAACAAATTAACAAGGTTTACTAAGTGCTTGTGCGGGGGGGTTGTAACAAACTGGGTTTGTTGTAAGAATTATCCAGAAGATTCCAGAATGTTTAGTTACAAGGGAGAATGGGAAGCTGGACCGCATGGCGACCTCGGGACCTGTCCCCAGAGAATTCGTGGTGAAAATAATCGCCTTTGTTCACAAGTTTCATAATGAATCATCCTATAGTATTCACTTATTTAGAGAAATTAACCTTCATTCATTTTGCATTCAAATTGTATTGTATAGTATTACTGTTTATAATATCAAGAGTAGTCTAATTAGTTGGAGAATGAGTTTTAAGTCACCTTCAGTGACGTCACAGGGCAGGACTACTTTATTGCGGAGTGACCTAGGGCGGTCATAGGTCACGAGGTTCCATGTCCTCTATTTCTCAAAGGTCAAATAGCTATTTTGTAATTGGGAATAGCTCTTCCTTAAGATGCTTGTATAATTTAACTTCAGTACAATAATTCAATCAATCTGGATAATTCAGTACGACAGAGGTCAATTGTTAAACTAAAGCCTGGCTAAGTAACTTGGTAAGCTATGCGGAACAATACTCTGCTCTGGGCTCCTGGAGAGAGGAGCATCAGAGAGAGGACGATTAGTGTGGTTTCAGAAGAAGCTGGGAGAGGGTCCCCATCTCACCTCTTCCCCAAGGCAACACAACATCTAGCTGCCTATAGAAGGTAAAAGTTGCTTGGAGTTTCTTAGGAATAGTCAACTCATTGCCGTTAAATATTCAGTCAGGGAGTGTTCAAGTTAGGGAGTGCCAACTATTTAGATCTTGCTTAGTTTTTGAATAAATTAATTAGCTTAATGTGCATTTTTATTATTTCCATTTTTCTTTTGTATTTTTGTGAAATTGTCCTTGTCACGTGGGCCCCACGTGGTCGAGTTGAATTGGACGCCGATTCTAACATCCAATCAGGATTATCATCCCTGTTGATTTTAATTAACCACACACATAAGATCCAAGGGGTAGTTATTACTAGTGGGGAATCAAGCCCCAAGGTTGATTGCTTAGCGTGATCGATCCAGATCTCGATCATTGCTCATCCGTGTTAATGATCTGGTGGTGGCGGCGGAAAGGAGAGCCTAGAAATTTGCTAGAAGTGTATTTCACGTCATACGGGTTGTAGAATCTCAAGTCGGTAAATCGTCTTGAGAACAGCGGGCGTGGAGTCGGCTCGAGTAAAAGTCTTGGGGTCCCTTGGTAAAGAACTAAAGTAAGAATACGGGTACAAAGAGAGTAAAAGGGGGGGGGGTAGTAGAAGGTAGAGAGAACCCCTTCCCGTGTTACATTGGTATGCCTTTAAATGAGCGTGCGGATGCTGCCGCCAAGGAAGCTGTCCACTCCTTTCCTATCCCCAACGGGCAGGGAAACGCTGGCGGGTGGTACCAGCACCGGCACCTCTGCAGAAAATTTGTGTCAATTTCGTCTCCACTCAACGTTGCATGGCCTAAATTGCTGCCCAGCATGAGTTAAGTGCATGGAGACTTAATATGCCATAACTCACAGTGAACCTCAACAGTAATCAACCAAAATTAACCAATTTTCGCCTGCCTATCTACGACCCTGCTGCCAAGCGTTCACTATACGCCTATCCTCACTATAATTCTCCAAGTATCTACCTCTAGGAACACTACCAAGAATCTATCGCCGAAAACATGCCCAAACATAGCAACAAGCATGGTAGGGGTGCCTCTCGCTCTTTATCCTTAACTCCTAGAGATCTGAATGGAATACTGGCAACGCTGCAATCCTCGCCGATGTTGGTAAACACTGCATCCGCTCCGCCTCCTCACTCCTCCCCTTCAACTCAACTCGAATCTCAAGCTTTAGAATTCATCCAATCTATGGCTCCCTGTCTAAACTTCAAACCTCTCAGAAGTAACCCATGGCTGCAGAAACTTCACAACCTTGTGCTAATGCAATCTGAAGCTATTTCGGCCCTCCAAGCCACAGTCACCCAACAACAACATACCATAGATCGCCTCCTTGAATCATCGACGAACAACAACCAAGAAATTCTCAACTTACAAACTGTTGCAAATGATGCTATGGATCAAATACGTAAGGTTCAGGCCGAGGAAACCCTCTCAGCTCAAAGCGACCTCCTTCAAAAGCTGGAAAAACAGATCAATCTCCTTCACATTCACCAGGCGGCTTCCGAAGATGACCTAGAGCAACAACAACTTCATGACTCCCTGATAATTAGCTCTACTGATCTACCTGATGAACAACAAGGTGAGAATTGTTGTAACATAGCCCACACCCTAATTAATTCAAAGATCAAAGTCAATGTTGCTATCAAATCAGCTATCAGGATAGATAAAAACAGTTCCCGTAGCAGTAGGAGAATGCTAATCAAACTTGCAGATCCCTCTGTTAAGTTTGACCTTATACAATCAGCTGCTAAGCAAAAAACATACCTCTATATAAATGAGTGTCTTACAAAACAGCGTGGATCCCTCCTCTTCAGGCTGTGTCAAATTCGCAAACTGAACCCTAGTCTTATCAAGCAGTGTTACACTAGGAATGGAACGATCATTGCTAAGAAGGAAAGTGCAGGAAAAAGATATGAAATAAAGTGTGACCAACAACTACTGGCCTTCTTTAGTGATTGTGGTATATCTGAAAACCTGAACCCGACCAATGCCAGTACTTAAAATAACTCTTTCAGTGCCTGAGCCTAACCTAACTTAATCTTACTTTGTCCAAGGTGCTGTCTCTGCCGTACCATTTACCTAATGTTCTCTCATTCATATGATCTTCTAAATAATGCGTCAAGTCTCCATGCACTTATCCAAGCATCTACCTCAGTATCATTGTAAAATTTTACTCTTAAATCTAATCTTACCCTATTTTTAAATTTAAATTTAATTGTATTGATTTATGTCATCTATTGAAAAGTAATTATTGATCTCATTTTGTTCTCTTAATTAAGTTCATACTAATTATAGGTTAAAAAATAAGCTAATTAAAATTTATTATCTTTAAGATTATTTTACTTTACAATTATCATTTGTCAAATTTTTATATATTCATCTTGACAGTCTCTACTGATTTTTTGTTCTCTCCACCAAACTTGTGTATCCTCCATGGCTATCTAGTGTCCTTTATTCTACTTCTAATTGTTTATATTCTTTTGTTTACTTGCATTTATTGTTGTGTTTTGCTATAATTATTCTCTAATTTTAGTAGACTTAGTACTTTGTAAGCTTTTATTGTATTGTTATATTATTGTATTGTTGTGTTTTGCTATAATTACTTTCTATTTACAGCAGATTTAGTATTTAACTGTTCCTGTAATTGCTTATCTTATTGTATCGTGACATTATTTTATCTATATGCTTACTGATATTGATCCTGATCGAAATCTTCTGTCCCACATCCACACAAATCAGCACATTGATCATCATTATTGCAGGTATTACACAGCAAATCTTGCAAAAAACAAACTCCTAAATAGCACCTGCTTATCAGTTTCAACCAAAATGTCAGGTCACTTGGTAAACATTTTGATGATATAAATGCACTACTTACAGCACTAGGTACTAAATTATCATTCATCATTTTAACGGAAACTTGGCTAAGTAATGACTATACCCAACTCTACAATTTAGCTGGTTATAAAGCCATTCATAACTGCAGGCCTAATCAAAAAGGAGGTGGCACTGCAATATATTACAAAGATACCTTCATTTGCAATAGTGTTATTAGTGATAGAGACGACTATTGTGAATATACCTTTGCCAAGTTCTCCAGTAAATCCCTTAAATCCTCCCTGACTATCGGTGCCATCTATAGATTTCCTAATACCAACATAGCTTCATTCTCAGACAACGTAAGGAATCTTATCACAAATAACAATCTCAACAAAAATCACATCATTCTGGGACGTGATTTCAATATTGACCTGGGTCTTCTAAACAACCCTCAAGTTGACTATTTCCGTAACAGCATGCACTCCTGTATGCTAATCCCTACAATCACCAAGCCCACCCGAGTCACTCAAACATCTGCCACTACTCTGGATCACCTATGGACTAATATAACAGCTCCCCTTACATCTGGGGTAATTTATGACAGACAACTGACCACTATCCTACCTTCCTCATAGCAAACATGGACACAACACCACCAGAAACCAAGAAACTCTCATTCAGGCTACACAGTGAATCAGCTTTAGGCAATCTCTCTAATGCACTTCACAATATTAACTGGGAATCTGAATTTAATAATACACAGGATATGAACTCATTAACTAACCTCTTTCTCTCCAAAACTCTAAGCCTCTACAACACTCACTGTCCCCTCCTTACCAAACAAGTAACTGATAAAAGAAAAATAACCCGTGGCTCATAAGTGGCATATTTAAATCAATCAACAAAAAACATGAATATGAAAAAAAATTTAGGAGTGGCCTAGTTACACAGGAAGTAGTTAAAGGTATTCATCTGTGCTTACCAGTATCATAAGAAAAGCTAAACTTTCATATTATGAGACTAGATTCAAAGAAGCAAAAGGCAACATGAAAAGCACACGGAATACCATCTCTAATATCCTAGGAACTAAACAAAACTCCCACAACCAGATAACACTCTCTAAGGATGGCCTTGCTCCGTCATCTGATTTGAAAATGGCGAATGAATTTAATAGCTTCTTTTCATCGATTGGTGCTAACCTTGCAAGTAAAATCCCACAGACTCAGACACATATCAACACATATCTCTCAGGCAGCTATCCAAACTCTCTTCTCCTTTCACAGTCAGCTCGACAGATGTTTGTGTCCATCATACACTCACTGAAAAC
>WNGS01135692.1:0-12889 GCA_020271785.1 Procambarus virginalis
CCCATGACCCCCTCCCCCTAGAGTTCTCACTCAGGGAAGCCTTCTCCAGAGGTCAGCCCAATGACCTCTGGATTATCTTGTATGTTGATAAAAAATTCCTGGGTTTTTTATATTTCATGATACTCTTGTCAAACATTGCAATGGAATAGACCCAGATTCTTATGTGTAAACATCCATGGATCTCCCCCTTTTAGCCAGGTCAGAGGGCAGCCACACACGTAATTAATAATTCCTCTCTTAACAGTATGGTGAATGTCAAACAGCTTGATGGGAAAATTCTTGAGTGTTTTGTGCACGTGTGGCCGATCTCTTACATTTTTGGTGAAGGTAGCAACAGCAAATCTCCCCTTCCCCCCTTTTGGGGTGTATATATTGGTCCTGTAGAGACCTGTAGAGACAGAGTGCCGGACACCAGGGTCAGGAGTGGATCTGTGAGAACATCGCACAGCCAGGGAGGGACAGAGTGTCCACCGAGAGATAGACAGAGGTCTTAAGTAAAGTGTGATCTCTGAGGGTTTTGTTCCATGTCTAAAGTTCTTAACTCTTGGCCAGTGTTAGAGTAGGATTTATAAGTGGTGATTGAGCATAATTTTGTTCTCAATAACTTTTGTTAAATTTCCCGTCTGTGTCAATTGTTGAATCCTCTTAGCCTTTTGATGATAGTGGCTGACAACCGTCCCATAATTAATGACAGTTATAGAAAGCACTCTCCAAGTCAAGCAATGTTTCTTGCCTCGTTGCTTGATATAGTCTCAATGGTCAAGGCAGATGGTGGCGGCGTTTTTAGTCCTGTGTAGCATTCCTTGTTGGCAGTGTACCTTTGGTTCCGGTGTAACCATCATATGTCAGCTCATATTACAGTGTTCAATAACAGTGTTACCAAGTGCAACTGATAGGAAGTGTTACTCAGATAAGTAGTGTTTTACATCATATTTATTTAGTTTATTTTTATTGAGGGTGTACATGCCTTCAGGAAACCTGTGTAAGGTATCATTCAGAACCTTGTATACCACATATGTAGACCAATCCTGGAGTATGCGGCCCCAGCATGGAGCCCGTACCTTGTCAAGCACAAGACGAATTTGAAAAAGTTCAGATGTATGCCACTAGGCTAGTCCCAGAACTAGAGGCATGAGTTACGAGGAAAGGCTGCGTGAGATGCACCTCACGACGCTGGAAGACAGAAGAGTAAGGGGAGACATGATCACTACCTACAAAATTCTCATAGGAATTAACAGGGTAGATAGATAAACTGTTTAACACGGGTGGTACGCGAACAAGGGGACACAGGTGGAGCTGAGTACCCACACGAGCCACAGAGACGTTAGAAGACCTTTTCAGTGTCAGAGTAGTTAGCGGATGGAATGCATTAGGCAGTGATGTGGTGGAGGCTGACTCCATACACAGTTTCAAATGTAGATATGATAGAGCCCAGTAGGCTCAGGAACCTGTACACCAGTTGAGAGACGGGACCAAAGTGCCAGGGCTCAACCCCCGCAAGCACAACTAGGTGAGTACACCACCCCTAAGTCTTCAGTCCCCCCCCCCCCCCACAACCTAACCATTCACCACATACCTCCCCCCCCCCCCCCCTGGACAACTACACATTCCTGGCATTCAAAGATTTACCGCCTCCGTGGCGCGGCTGGTACGGGCTCCGGGCGGCGGTTGGTCCGCTCGTCACATGAAGCCCTCCGTGGTAACCACCTCACTCACTACCTCCTAACTCCAGGTGCTGCCCCTCCCTCTCACGCCGCCACGTCTTGCCTAGTTCACTAAGACAACTTTGTGAATACCTCCAAGGGAGGCGTGATGAGCAGAGGCGTCTAGCAGCCTGGCTCACCACCACGCCTAGTCAGAGACCGGGCCCCGGGGACACTGCTCCCCGGAACCACTTCAGGACAGCCACCATGCACAACAAGTAATCAACAAAGCAGCGACACATTGCTAACATTCAGAGAATCACCGGAGGAAAGGTTCAGGAATACGTGACGAATGTGCAGGGATATTACGACAAAATTATACCAACCGGACTGTGGTGGTTTGGTCCACCAGGCTGTGGTGGGTTTGGTCCACCAGGCTGTGGTGGGTTTGGTCCACCAGGCTGTGGTGGGTTTGGTCCACCAGGCTGTGGTGGGGTTGGTCCACCAGGCTGTGGTGGGTTTGGTCCACCAGGCTGTGGTGGGTTTGGTCCACCAGGCTGTGGTGGGTTTGGTCCACCAGGCTGTGGTGGTTGGTCCACCAGGCTGTGGTGGGTTTGGTCCACCAGGCTGTGGTGGGTTTGGTCCACCAGGCTGTGGTGGGTTTTGTCCACCAGGCTGTAAGCAACAGCCTGGTGGACCAAACTCTCACAAGGCAAGCCTGGGGCCATATTCACAAAACAGTTACGCAAGCACTTACGAAAATGTCCATCTTTTCTCAAATTTTGGCGGCTTTGTTTACAATTATTAAACAGTTAATGAGCTCCGAAGCACCAGGAGGCTGTTTATAACAATAACAACAGTGATTGGCAAGTTAGGCTTGTAAACTGTTTAATAAATGTAGCCAAAGCCGTCAAAGATTGAGGAAAGATGTACACGATCGTAAGTGCTTGCGTAACTGCTTCGTGAATCTGGCCCCTGGCTTCGGGCCGGGCTTGGGGAGTAGAAGAACCACCAGAACTCCATCAAACAGGTATATGTGGGCCTGCGGGCCGCTCCAAGCAACAGCCTGGTGGACCAAACTCTCACAAGTCAAGCCTGGCCTCGGGCCGGGCTTGGGGAGTAGAAGAACTCCCAGAACCCCATCAACCAGGTATAGGCCTAACATTTTCCGTATAACGCGTTTATTACGGGTGCCATAGGCCTACCCATGATATGGGGGGGTCCACATAAAGGGGTTCAGGAGCTGCACCTGAATGTATTTTAATCTCAGCAAATATACATTTTTGACCTTGTTATGTATCATCATCACTGTATGTTGACCAGATCACACACTAGAAGGTGAAGGGACGACGACGTTTCGGTCCGTCCTGGACCATTCCCAAGTCGATTTCGGTCCAGGACGGACCGTCTCGTCGTCGTCCCTTCACCTTCTAGTGTGTGGTCTGGTCAACATACTTTAGCCACGTTATTGTGACTCATCGTCTGCATCATCACTGTATTATGTACCCTGGACAGGTAGGCTCCAAGAATATTGGCCAATCACAGGTGTAAATGTTATTAGCAGCATAAATATAAACAACTGACAGGGAGCCGGTCGGCCGAGCGGACAGCACGCTGCACTTGTGATCCTGTGGTCCCGGGTTCGATCCCGGACGCCGGCGAGAAACAATGGGCAGAGTTTCTTTCACCCTATGCCCCCCTGTTACCTAGCAGTAAAATAGATACCTGGGTGTTAGTCAGCTGTCACGGGCTGCTTCCTGGGGGTCTGGTCGAGGACCGGGCCGCGGGGACACTAAAGCCCCGTAATCATCTCAAGATAACCTCAAGATAACATAATCCAGTGTGTCAACCTCAGTACTACAAAGGTCTTGTGCACAGTTCCATCACCACATATGAACAAATCCACAAAGGCCCTGACGAGGGTTCGAACCCACGTCAGAGAGGATCCCAGACGCTGCCGTAACCGACTGAGCTACGACATGGTTACAAGAATTGCAAGCGGGAAATCATCCTGATTTCCCGACGGGTCCTGCAGCCTCTCCGAGACACAAACCAGGGTTTTACACAACTCCCCCCGCCCCCATGCACCCGAGCTATGTCAACAGGCTGCTCTACCTCTTCGTCCTTACTTCACTACACGGCCCTAGTGGAGTTGTACATTTGATACATCACCCTATTGTGATTTGTGTATGTAAGGGCCACACAGTTGTAATTTCAACGACATGGTTACTGGTTTACCGCCCCCCCCTCCCCCCAGGTGCTCTCTGTACCTGCTGTACCCAGCAGCAAGGGGGACTTAGGACCTGCAAACAATTATGCAACGTCACTTGGGTCTTCCATTCAATTCTGCAACGTCACGGGGTACTTTGAATTCAATTCTGTCCTTTCTTTGGCTTCTCGGCATTTTAAATATCCAGACGGTGAATGCAAACTGTTTAACATGACTCCGCTACGCATATACACTCAGTCTTGGGTGCCACAAACCTCCCACAACAGTTCGCTCACCCCGAGGAACAGGATGGCCACTCTCTCTTCTCAAAATATTTGTCGGTTATTAAAACATCTCTCACTGTGATGTTTCTTACTCTCCTCACTACTCACAAAGTCTCTCACCCAGGAGGGGAAGGCAGGTGTGGCAGCACCAGGCAGGTGTGGGCAGCACCAGGCAGGAGGGGAAGGCAGGTGTGGCAGCACGAGGCAGGAGGGGAAGGCAGGTGTGGGCAGCACCAGGCAGGCGGGGAAGGCAGGTGTGGGCAGCACGAGGCAGGAGGGGTAGGCAGGTGTGGCAGCACCAGGCAGGAGGGGTAGGCAGGTGTGGCAGAACGAGGCAGAAGGGGTCGACAGGTGTGGGCAGCACGAGACAGGAGGGGAAGGCAGGTGTGGCAGCACCAGGCAGGAGAGGAAGGCAGGTGTGGGCAGCACGAGGCAGGAGGGGTAGGCAGATGTGGGCAGCACGAGGCAGGAGGGGTAGACAGATGTGGGCAGCACGAGGCAGGAGGGGTAGGCAGATGTGGGCAGCACGAGGCAGGAGGGGTAGGCAGATGTGGGCAGCACGAGGCAGGAGGGGTAGGCAGATGTGGGCAGCACGAGGCAGGAGGGGTAGGCAGGTGTGGGCAGCACGAGGCAGGAGGGGTAGGCAGATGTGGGCAGCACGAGGCAGGAGGGGTCGGCAAGTGTGTGCAGGGAATGAGGGAATTTTGTCAGTAGTGACCAGTCGAGTACGCAGCTCCAGCCTCGAGTTAAACCTTGTTAAACCCAAGACAAAGTTAGAGAAGGTTCAGAGGTACGCCACCAAACTGGACCCGGAGCTGAGAGGTACGAGCTACGAGAAAAGGTTCCAGCAGCTAAACCTCATGTCCCTGGAAGACTTAAGATTCCTGGAGTTACGAGACAAGATTGGAACATCATAAAGGTGTTGCACATGCAACATGAGTCAGCTAGACAGGACGTTGGAAGGCGCCAGACTGTCTCTTAGCAATTAACAAGTCACACCTCCAGGAGTTAATGACCACAAGTTGACCAAGGGTCAGGTCGTGTCAATTGACCTTGCTCTCTGTTAAGCTGATAATTGCAGAGGTTATCTTGAGATGATTTCGGGGCCTTTAGTGTCCCCGCGGCCCGGTCCTCGACCAGTATTCCACCCCGAGGAAGCAGCCCGTGACAGCTGACTAACACCCAGGTACCTATTTTACTGCTAGGTAACAGGGGCATAGGGTGAAACAAACTCTGCCCATTGTTTCTCGCCGGCGCCTGGGATCGAACCCAGGACCACAGGATCACAAGTCCAGCGTGCTGTCCGCTCGGCCGACCGGCTCCCCGTCGGAGCCAAACAAGGGTGCCCCCTTGTTTGGGCACATTTAACACTAACATTTAGATCACATTTTAACAACGTGCATATTTAACAGGGTGTCCATTTAACACGGTTGTAACACTAACAAGGGAAAGCTGAGTACCCACATGAGCCACAGAGACGTTAGAAAGAACCTTTTTAGTGTCAGAGTAGTTAACAGGTGGAATGCATTAGGAAGTGATGTGGTGGAGGCTGACTCCATACACAGTTTACAATGTAGATATGATAGAGCCCAATAGGCTCAGGAACCTGTACACCTGTTGATTGACAGTTGAGAGGCGGGACCAAAGAGCCAGAGCTCAACCCCCGCAAACACAACTAGGTGAGTACAGATCGCAAGTGAGTGAATTCATTTGTGACGCAGAGCACGAAGGAATGAAGTCAGGTGTGACAACAGGAGGTAGAGGAGGCAGGAACACCAGTCACATATTGACACACCTTCCTGTGTAGTTGTGAAGAACCAACACCTTAAGGGCACATCCACGTCCTGGGAGAGGAAGGGAGAGGAAGGGAGAGGGAGGGAGAGAGAGAAGGAGGGAGAGGGAGAGGGATTGAGAGGGGCAGCATAACAGCTGGCCTCAGCTGGGGGCTGAGGGACGCCCCCCACAGCCAGCTGGGGGCTGAGGGACGCCCCTCACAGCCTCAGCTGGGGGCTGAGGGACGCCCCTTCACAGCCTCAGCTGGGGGCTGAGGGACGCCCCTCACAGCCTCAGCTGGGGGCTGAGGGACGCCTCTTCACAGCCTCAGCTGGGGGCTGAGGGACGCACCCTCACAGCCTCAGCTGGGGGCTGAGGGACGCCCCCTCACAGCCTCAGCTGGGGCTGAGGGACGCCCCTTCACAGCCTCAGCTGGGGGCTGAGGGACGCCCCTTCACAGCCTCAGCTGGGGGCTGAGGGACGCCCCTCACAGCCTCAGCTGGGGGCTGAGGGACGCCCCCTCACAGCCTCATCTGGGGCTGAGGGACGCCCCCTCACAGCCTCAGCTGGGGGCTGAGGGACGCCCCCTCACAGCGTCAACAAGAGCTTGGATGAAAGATAACTTGATCAGAGCAAATGGTGTTCCTTGGGGGGGGGGGGAGGGAGGGGTCGCAGGATGTAAACATGTGTAGGGAGTTGTCTTGTAAACACGGGCCCCAGGAAGCAGCCCGTAGCAGCTGAAACTCCAGGTACATATTTACTGCTAGCTAACAGGTAACATATTTACTGCTAGCTAACAGGAACACCAGGGGGAAAGAAAATTTTGTCCATTTGTCCCGCGACCACCGGGGATCGAACCCGGAACTCAGGGCTACGAATCCGAAGCGCTGTCCACTCAGCTGTGAGGCGCCTGGGCGGCAGACAACCCAATCACCACCGCGTGCTGAAATGGTGACCGGAACGAACGTGTCTGCGCATGCGTGCGAACTCAAATAGACTGTTACCCCCGGGCCCGGGCTCCAGCTCCTGGACCCCCACCGTAACCAATACCAGAATGACGCGAGTTTTGCAAATTATTGTCTTATTTCCATACCTGGAACGTGCGAACCCAAGCCACCCACCTAACCCATCGAGGCCGGCATACAGACAAAGCCAGTGCTTTAATTGTTAGTAATACGCAGCAAGTTTTAAAAGACTGGTCGGATACGTAAGAAATACGACGTATTAGGCGAGAGGCAGAGTTGTACAAGGTATTTGGCAACACTGCTCACACAAGGCGCCACAACGTAGCGAAGACCTTTGACCAGAACCAATTACGGTAGCTGGAGCTGCCCGTCAGCTTCAGCCTATATGCTGCAGGTCCAAGGGTCTCAACATACACACCACAAAAACCAAGACAATTAGAGCCTTGTCTACTAAAGACAGAGAGGGATCTGAACGCCTGTCACTCACACACTCGACGCCTTGAACGACCTGCTTGTTGTCTAATGACACACGAACCATTTGGATTCACAACACATTATCTGCATGATGCCCCCTGCATCACAACCAACTACAAGTCAACAAGTACCAACGCTGCAAGAATTGCAAGGTAGAAAAGCATTTCAACTTATCAACCACAACACAAAAGTTGTAAATAAAGTTCATAAACCATCGACATCTTTGGCTTCAGTGCTGGTGTTGCTACAGACTCTCAGAGCCCAAACCTCCAGACACAAAGTACACCTTCACAAAAGTCTCATCATCAAAACTCATCACCTAAGCAACCATCCCACTAACAGCCGAGACCAGAGGACACAAGACCCAACACGTGGACAAGAGAGGCGTCCGCCGGTCACCCGGCCAGCCGGCCACCAGTGACAGGACTGCGTCTGTCTAAAGCCTCAACATAAACAGCAAACACACAAGCGCTCGAGGTGTTCTGGAGGACGCTAAGGACACGCAAATACTCGGCTCACAACACACCATAACAACTCTCACATTCCACAATATTACACTAAGCGCGCTCACACAAACTCTCACAATACATTTACCGGATACAAGCCCCACCGTGCATAAAAGTAGACTGTCCTAGCACATTTTATAACCTAGCTTGCCCACTAACATTAACTAGCTTACCCACTAATATTAACTAGTTTGCCCACTAACAACCTAACCTAAAAGACACCTTAACCCAGCCTTACCATATATATGCAGTTTCGACAATTAGAAAACCAGCTTCGTCGAAACGCCTGTGTATGATTTGACACTAGCTTGAGGCTAGGCTAGCTTTGTTTACCTGCTTGATGGGGTTCTGGAGTTCTTCTACTCCCAAAGCCCGGCCCGAGGCCAAGACTTGAATTGTGAGAGCTTGGTCCACCAGGTATTGCTTGGAGCGGCCCGCAGGCCCACCACAGCCCGCTGTGGTGGATAGTAGTGATGACACAGACAGCTTGAGTATCCACCAATCCCCTTGTATGGTGTGACCGTTTAACTAACACCAATTATAATATACCTTATACAAAACAACACCAAATGTCCCGGTAAGAAATATTGCCGGAACAACGTGGACATCTTCAAGAGAAAACTATATAGTTTCCTCCAAGGAGTGCCGGACCAACGGGGCTGTGGTGGGTATGTGGGCCTGTGGGCCGCTCCAAGCAACAGCCTAGTGGACCAAACTCTCACAAGTCAAGCCTGGCCTCGGGCCGGGCTTGGGGAGTAGAAGAACTCCCACAACCCCATCAAGCAGGTAATGAACCCCAAACTCTGCCTCGTGTGGGCACGTAGACTCAATGTCATTCTTTTAGTCCTTGAAGAAAGGACTTTTAGTCCTTGAAGAAAGGACTTTTAGTCCTTGAAGAAAGGACTTTTAGTCCTTGAAGAAAGGACTTTTAGTCCTTGAAGAAAGGACTTTTAGTCCTTTTAACCTACTCACGCCAGAAGGTTAAAGCCGCCAGTACGTCAACAACTGACGCTTCACCAGTGGCTCAGGCAGTGTCACACACCCGTCACACACCTGGCACACACACCTGGCAGCTTCCGTAACACCACCACCACCAGGTGACGTGCTCACATACCTGCGAGAGGTTTGACCCGCCTACACCACCGTTAGTCTCCACACAAACGTGTGCTGCCCTAACGCACATGATATAACCTCTAGTTCTATATATGGCGTGTGACGTCACAATGACGTCACACCTTTAATGCCGGCATGGGTCTTGTGTCCAACTGGACCAATCAGCGAGCACGCCCAGTTAACAACCCCCCCCCCCACCCGCGCCAACATCTCTCCACCATCTATTCTTATCCTGCCTCCCCCCCCCCCCCACTAACGAGGGTAATCTATTATTTATATACATCACAATAACTATAAAATTGCCCAAGCATTGACACCCAAATTGTAAAGTGCCCTTATCGTAACCTACCAGAGGACCCAAAACAGAAAACGGGACAGGATGTCAATTTCGCGAACCGCTTCCATTTTCTAGTACGACAATTTTTGGCCTTAGGTAACGTCTACGTGCGAAATGCGACGTTGTTTGTCAGAGGGACAGATTGCACACAGCCTACCTAAGATAATACCAGCTTAAACAGTCTAATATTAGACTGACGTTCAGAAAATAGTTTTGTCGAAAGGCCAGTTCAAGTAATGGTCATTAACTAGCGTGTAGTGACGCCAGGCCCATGTTCGTTCGTCTTTAGCTTCTTCACTCTCACTAAACCACCTCATTGGTCACTAATTATCTCTTGTTCACCCCGTGTTTGTTCTCTCTGCGTCCAGCAGTGTTCAGTAACTGTTCAATTATATATACTGGCGCTAATGGCACTGACGCTTATGGCACTGACGCTTATGGCACTGGCGCTTATGGCACTGACGCTTATGGCACTGGCGCTTATGGCACTGGCGATAATGGCACTGGCGCTTATGGCACTGGCGATAATGGCACTGGCGCTTATGGTACTGGCGCTTATGGCACTGGCGCTTATGGCACTGGCGCTTATGGCACTGGCGCTTATGGCACTGGCGCTTATGGCACTGGCGCTTATGGTACTGACGCTAATGGCACTGACGCTAATGGTACTGACGCTAATGGTACTGACGCTTATGGCACTGGCGCTTATGGCACTGGCGCTTATGGCACTGGCGCTTATGGCACTGGCGCTAATGGTACTGGCGCTTATGGCACTGGCGCTTATGGCACTGGCGCTTATGGCACTGGCGCTTATGGCACTGGCGCTAATGGTACTGGCGCTTATGGCACTGGCGCTAATGGCACTGGCGCTTATGGCACTGGCGCTTATGGCACTGGCGCTTATGGCACTGGCGCTTATGGTACTGACGCTAATGGCACTGACGCTAATGGTACTGACGCTAATGGTACTGGCGCTTATGGTACTGGCGCTTATGGCACTGACGCTAATGGTACTGACGCTTATGGCACTGGCGCTTATGGTACTGGCGCTTATGGCACTGACGCTAATGGTACTGGCGCTTATGGCACTGGCGCTTATGGTACTGGCGCTTATGGCACTGACGCTAATGGTACTGACGCTAATGGTACTGACGCTAATGGTACTGACGCTAATGGTACTGACGCTTATGGCACTGGCGCTTATGGCACTGGCGCTTATGGCACTGGCGCTTATGGTACTGGCGCTTATGGCACTGGCGCTAATGGTACTGGCGCTTATGGCACTGGCGCTTATGGCACTGGCGCTTATGGCACTGGCGCTTATGGCACTGGCGCTTATGGCACTGGCGCTAATGGTACTGGCGCTAATGGCACTGGCGCTTATGGTACTGGCGCTTATGGCACTGGCGCTAATGGTACTGACGCTTATGGCACTGGCGCTTATGGCACTGGCGCTAATGGCACTGGCGCTTATGGCACTGGCGCTAATGGCACTGGCGCTAATGGCACTGGCGCTTATGGTACTGGCGCTTATGGTACTGGCGCTTGTTATGGCACTGACGCTTATGGCACTGGCGCTTATGGTACTGGCGCTTGTTATGGCACTGACGCTTATGGTACTGGCGCTAATGGCACTGACGCTTATGGTACTGGCGCTTATGGCACTGGCGCTTATGGTACTGGCGCTTATGGCACTGGCGCTTATGGCACTGACGCTTATGGCACTGACGCTTATGGCACTGGCGCTTATGGCACTGGCGCTTATGGCACTGGCGCTTATGGCACTGGCGCTTATGGCACTGGCGCTTATGGCACTGGCGCTTGTTATGGCACTGACGCTTATGGCACTGGCGCTTATGGCACTGGCGATTGTTATGGCACTGACGCTTATGGCACTGACGCTTATGGCACTGGCGCTTATGGCACTGACGCTTATGGCACTTAACTTTGCCATTTGTACCGATTAAAAATTGCTCTAAAGAGTCGCACCGAAATCTCAATATCCTTAATATTTATGATACTAATTACACACAAACTAATCCAAATGCAATTTGTAAATACTTTTTTTTTACTAAATTTAGTATATCTGAATTTATTATACCGCTATAGCCAATAAAAATAAAAAGTATATTTAAAAATATGTTTACATTTACAAGAGTTGACAGAGAATACTAATACAGTATTTACCTATTTTAAAGCGTCATAACACCACATAACACCCAAGATAACCTCAAGATAACTCAAGATAACCACCACAGCTGTGTGTGTCAACACATATAAATAATATAACAAATCTGAGGTCCCACCTTGATATAAGAGGAAAGTAGATATATATAATTATGAGTTTGTACACAAGCTCACAAAACAGTTGTGGGTGAGAGGACATGTCTATATATATAACATTAATAATTGTCTAACTAGCGTCAGCAGATTGTTATTTGCTTAGCTAAATGAACTAGAGGGTTCAGTTCCTGGACCGATTATGTGCCTATGTATTCCTTTTACACCACCGCCCACGGGATGGGTATGGGGTGCATAATAAAGAAAAATTGAAATTGTCTGCGAGGACAGTGTGACCAGCGAGGCATGAACACTTGAGAGAGGCGGAGTGTCTGCCTCCAAGGAGCATCAATGTCAACTACCTTCCTCCCAGGCATCTTGAGAAACATCTCATCTTCTCAAGGTCAACAGACGCAGCCTCCCTCATGCTCACTATGCTCCCTGGTAGACACATGCATCCTGTAGCATAGTAGTCTACGTCCTCGTTTCACTGTCGATGGACCTGGTTTCAATCTACGTGCAGGATAAAAACCCAGTTTGGCACATTTCCTTTCACCTGATGTTTCTGTTCACCTAGCGGTAAAATAGGTACCTGGGAGTTAGGCAACTGTTGTGGGTGGCATCCTGGCGAAGGTCAGTAGTTGACTTAGGGGCGTGAGAACTCGATAGGCCTAAGTACAGGCTTCCCGTCCCTGACAATGGGAATTATATTATCCGTGACCGGGCCTCGGAGCACATTGATCCTCGGAACCACCTCAAGAATATCTTTCACACACACACACAATAAAATATTATGGCTTGGCAACCCTACAGTGCCAAAGCCACGTGCAGACAACAATAACAAACTTCGCGAGAGTATCACTGTTTTCAGACTTGTGTACAAGAATCCTTCACAAGTGTCGGAACTCCGAGGACACCTCAACACCACTCACAACCTTACTCTTTCTCTTTCACTTATTATCAAACAAATAAAACATGTACAGTAATCGCAATACACTAACAAAAATATTATAGCACTCGCAAACGTACTAAGAAGTTAGCACTCGCAATACACTAAGAAGAAGTTAGCACTCACAATACACTAAGAAGAACGTAACACTCGCAATTCATTAAGAAGTTAGCACTCGCAATGCACTAAGAAGTTAGCACTCGCAATTCATTAAGAAGTTAGCACTCGCAATGCACTAAGAAGTTAGCACTCGCAATGCACTAAGAAGTTAGCACTCGCAATGCATTAAGAAGTTAGCACTCGCAATACACTAAGAAGTTAGCACTCGCAATGCAATAAGAAGTTAGCACTCGCAA
>WNGS01135695.1:0-11981 GCA_020271785.1 Procambarus virginalis
TTCTCCAGCCTACAGTACTGTGGTGTTGTGTGTTGCGGGAAGTCCTTGGTTGTCGAGTTGATATAAAGCCATTGCTTGGTTACTGACTTTAATACTTAAAATGATACAGATTAGCAGCTTCCAAGCCTGCGGGCGTCCTGTACGCTCTCTGTTGTTTATCTAGTGCTGGCGTATGAAATGCAGCGCATACAAATGGATGGTGCCGTTTGCTATGACCATGACATCCCTCCTTTTCTTAAAAAGAATGAATGCAGGATGTCTACCATGCTTGTTAGCACAAAGCAAAGTTATTGACACAAAGTAAGTTTTTAACATATCATAAGATTTGCATACATTTAACATTATAAGCACACAAAGAATTTAAACAACTAATCTTTACTACACAGGATATTAATGTTAATTACACAAATGCAATGGTTAAACAAAAATGAAAGAACCTGTACAACAAAGTTACAAAATATTGAATACGAGATCTGCATTATTCAAACAATATTAAATTTAGTTTAGCATAATAAGTAAATACTTTCCATTACAAAGGAACACAATTAATCATCAAATCGCTTAGGGCGTTTAACATGACGCTTAAGACGAGAGTCCTTAAATACAAGAATATACCTTGATAAATTGTTGGTCGGGTTATAAAAAAAAATTTCTTTATCGTTTGTACGATTTTGCACTTCTTCTTTTTCTACACTAGTTGGAATCACTTTGAAATAAGCCATATTACGTGTTATACTATGATCTCTATTACTCGCTGTTACCATGGTTCCTTTTACACTAATCACTTTATATGGTTTCGTATCATACGACATATCTAACTTCCCTTCTTTTTTCTTTTTAACGAGAACAGTATCTCCAACTTTTATGCATTATTCCTTTGCACGTTGATCATGAGCAATATTCATTTTGTCCTTGGCTAGTGCATCCTTCTGAGCGAGACGGTTATCCGTTACCTTGGCTGGCATGACAGGTAGTGCGATTCTCATAGGACGTCCAAATAAAAGTTCACCAGGCGACTTGCCCAGTGTTCCATGCGGTGTTGCACAGTAGTTCCTGAGAAAAGCATACAAAGCTTGTTTCCAGGATCGTCCTTCAGCATGAGCACAGCGTACCGCTTTCATGTTGCATGAATCTCTCGACTTCTCCATTTGCTTGTGGATGTAGTGGCATCACACGGCGGTGTTTGATTCCAATATGCTCAACAAAGTTAACGAAGTCTTGTCTATTGAATGGTCCATTGTCCGTCTTGACAACTTCAGGAATGCCAAAATTTGAAAAGATCTTTCGAGTTTCGAGATGACAGCCTTTGCAGATGTGGAAGTGATGATTTCTACATCTGGATAATGTGAGTGATCATCAATGACTACCATCAAGTACTCTCCAGTTGGTAGTGGTCCACAGAAGTCCATCGATACTTCCGTCCATGGTGCAGCAGGTAATGGTGAAGGTTGTATAGGTGTTGTCTTGAAGTATCCACTGCAGCTTGGCAAGGGACACAGGCATCATGCATGTCCTTTGCTTGACGATCAATGCCAGGAAACCACACCTTTTCTCGTAGCAGCTGTTTGGTCCTAACAAGATCTTGGTGTCCTTGATGTGCAAGCTTCAGAGCACGTTGCTGGAGAACAGCTGGAATGACAATACGAGTACCTCGCAGCACGGCGTCGCGTTGTTGCGTAACACTTAACAAGCCGAAACGTTCATCTCTCTTCTCCATTTCTTTGTGGTTTTTCAGCATACAAATGATCAGTACTTAGTGATCGTCAATTGCATATATATATATATATATATATATATATATATATATATATATATATATATATATATATATATATATATATATATATATATATATATATATATATATATATATATATATATATATATATATATATATATATATATATATATATATATATATATATATATATATATATATATATATATATATATATTTATATGCAAACAAGCCTGAATGGTCCCCAGGACTAGATACAACTGAAAACTCACACCCCAGAAGTGACTCGAACCCATACTCCCAGGAGCAACGCAACTGGTATGTACAGGGACTCCTTAAACCACTTGACCATCACGACCGGACATAAGGAAGTGATAGCCAAGGCTATATGAACCACTTCCCCGCCGGCACTCGGATGGTAATCTTGGGCATAACATTTTATCAAATCACCTCATTTTTTGGGGCAGCACGTGAGGAACATGTGGGATGTGAGTTTTCAGTTGTATCTAGTCCTGGGGACCATTCAGGCTTGTTTGCATTTGTGTTCCTCACGTGTTAGCCAGAACACGTAGAACACGTGAACGAGAAGTAAGTAGCCAGAACGCACTTCTCGGCCTACTATGCAAGGCCCGATTTGCCTAATAAGCCAAGTTTTCCTGAATTAATATATTTTCTCTAATTTTTTTTCTATGAAATGATAAAGCTACCCATTTCATTATGTATGAGGTCAATTTTATTTTATTGGAGTTAAAATTAACGTAGATATATGACGAACCTAACCAACCCAACCTTACCTAACCTAACCTATCTTTATAGGTTAGGTTAGGTTAAGTAGCCGAAAAGGTTAGGTTAGGTTAGGTTAGGTAGGTTAGGTAGTCGAAAAAATATTAATTCTTGAAAACTTGGCATATTAGGCAAATCGGGCCTTGCATAGTAGGCTGAGAAGTGCGTTCTGGCTATTAGGTACGACATATATATATATATATATATATGTCTCATTGAATATGACCGCATATTCTGTATTTACTATCTTCTGATTTAGGGCTTCTATCCCTCTAACTATTTTCTTAGCATCAGGGCTTAGCTGAAATAGGAGTTCTCCAAAACTCATTTTCGTAATTTCTGGGTGAAGAGAAGATGTGGATTACTATAGAATGTATTACACTTATTTAAACAATTTGCACAACGTTTCGAACCTCCATGGTTCATTCTCAAGTGAGGAAATGTTACAATGTGGTTTGATTAAATACCCGCACTGGGTCAGGTGATAAGACAATAAAGGTGAAAACATAGGGGATACATAGGGGATAAATGGGGTGAAACATATGAACATAAGAATAGAGGTAACCGCAGAAGGCCTATTGGCCCATACGAGGCAGCTGGCATCTACATACAAAGATTAATCCAGTGTAATTGGTCTGTTATGTTGAACATTGTCTTCTGTGTTGGCAACATAACATAACAGACCAATGTTCAACATAACAGACCAATTACACTGGATTATATATATATATACATATATATATATATATATATATATATATATATATATATATATATATATATATAAATATATATATGTATATATATATAAAAGAAGGCAACACAATAGGGGCAATCAGAATCATCACCAGTGAAGACACAGTTGCCACTAGGGATGCCGATACAGCACAAGCCCTGAGGGAAAAACACCCACCCAGAGCTCCTCATGACGACAGTGTTCCCCTAGTCGGTGTCACCAGAGCAGAACCCCTGTGTGTGCTCGAATTCATGGTGCAAAAGGCAGCTTTATCCTTCCCACTAGGATCAGCAGGTGGGTTCACATGACTAAGACCCAACCACATCAAACAAATGCACAACCCTGTACTGGGAGACATTGCACAGGGCCTCCTGGTGGAACTAACTAGATTCGCCAACACATGTCTAGCTGGTAACATACCAGAGACCATACGGCTTCTCTTTTTTGGCGCTACCCTCTGTGCCTTCAGGAAAAAAGATGGATAGCTGTGAGCAATTCACTCCGGCGTCTCGTCACTAAGGCTGCTGCTAGAGCAGTTAGTCAGGCAGCAGCCGACATGCTGAAGCCAAAACAGCTTGGGTTTGGCATTCCCCAAGGGTGTGAGGCAGCGGCTCATGCAGCTAGAGCCTACATTGCCAACATTACGGAAAAAAAAACCCTGATAAAGCTAGACTTCAAAAATGCTTTCAATCTGGTTAGAAGGGATGCAGTACTCAGTGCGGTTCATCGCCTTTTTCCTTTCCTCTACCCGTTTGTAAACTCATGCTACAGCAAGAATCTAACTCTACTTTTTGGGGAACATGAAATTGAATCACAAGAAGGTGTCCAACAGGGTGACCCCTTGCTCCTTTTCTTTTCTGCCTAGTCATCAAGGAAGTCACCCATAACCTGTCCGGTGAGCTCAATATTTGCTTTTTGGACGATGGTACTTTAGCCGGCTCCCCAGCCTCACTCTTGAACGACATAAGAATAATTCAGGAGCAAGCCTAGACCTTACCCTGAACTCTTCCAAGTGCGAAATACCTCCACCAACCAACACATAATAGAGCAAATAAAGATTGTTTTGCCTGACATTCATATAACCAACCCTGAGGATAGCACACTCCTAGGTGCTCCTCTTGGAAGGAATGCCATCGACGAGGTCCTTGGTAAGAAGATCACTGACCTGAAGAGGATGAACGAGAGGATTGAAGACATCGATGCCATGATGCACTTTACCTCATCACCAGATGCTTGTCCCTCCCCAGGCTGACCTACTTTCTAAGATGTTCGCCATCTTTCAACAATATTAAATAAGAAGAGTACGACAGCTTGCTGAAATCAACACTAGTAAAAGCCTTCAATCTTTCCCTCAGCGACTCACAGTGGAAACAGGCCTCCCTTCCTGTCAGACTCGGGGACCTTGGCGTGCGCACAGCAACACAAATTGCTGTACCAGCGTTCCTGTCCTCTTCAGTGGCGTCTGACAACTTGGTGAAGGAAATCCTACCTGAGCACCTAGTTCAACAGGCAGGGGTACATGATCCCAGCATCACAGACTGCACAAACAAATGGGTCTCTCTCGCAGGATCAGCACCCCAACCACCGCCTTCTGAAGCCCATAAGCAATCCAGCTGGGATCGCCCCATTGCCGACCAAGAAGCTGCGACTTTGCTAGAAGCTGCGACAACACCACATGACACTGCCCGACTTAGAGCTGTAGCAGCTCCCCATGCAGGTGATTTCCTATTAGCAACCCCGATGTCAGCAACCGGCACCCGTCTCACACCGCAGGCCCTCCGAATTGCCGTGGCTCTCCGACTCGCTGCCCCAATCCACACCGAATACAGGTGTATTTGCGGCGAGGCAGAGGCCGACAGGTACGGACGGCATGGCCTTCTCTGCCAAAGGACAGGAGGATGGCATGCAAGACACGGCGAGGTCAATGACATTATTAAGAGAAGCCTTACCACAGCCGGTTGTCCAGCAGAGAGAGAGCCCCGTTACCTAATGTCCCGCAACTCTGATGAGCCTATCGGTCGCCCAGACGGAATCACGGTGAACCCCTGGAAGAATGGTAGACAGTTGGTGTGGGACTACACTTGCGTTTCAACTTTAGCCAATACCTATGTTGACTTCAGTGCTACACAAGCAGGAGGAGCTGCCAATCACCAGGAAGCGGCCAAGTCACGTAAAGACAGAGACCTTGAGCACCACTATAATTTTGTCCCCATTGCCTCAGAGACACTTGGTGCCTGGGGTAAAAGTGCTGCTAGCTTTTTGAAGGGGTTGGGGTCTAAGCTAATCGAAACAACTAGAGACCCTAGAGCTGCCAGTTTTCTTTTTTAGCGCCTTAGTGTGGCAATCCAGAGAGGAAATGCTCACTGCATCCATGGTTCCTGCCCGCCATCTGAGGAGCTGGAGCACCACTACAATTTTGTCCCCATTGCCTCAGAGACACTTGGTGCCTGGGGTAAAAGTGCTGCTAGCTTTTTGAAGGAGTTGGGGTCTAAGCTAATCGAAACAACTAGAGACCCTAGAGCTGCCAGTTTTCTTTTTCAGCGCCTTAGTGTGGCAATCCAGAGAGGAAATGCTCACTGCATCCATGGTTCCTGCCCGCCATCTGAGGAGCTGGAGGAGCTATTCAACTTGTGACAAGCGGCCTTGTACCCTGCATGTAATCAAAATTGTAACATTTTTGTGTGATGATATTTTCAAATAAAGTTAGATAAATATACACACATACCAAAAGAATATGGGTGGTAGAAGAAGAAAATATCAAAGTGTTCAGAAAGGATCCACAAGGTCTTCTCTGAGTACTCTTTATTTTCTTCTCCGAGGCTATGGGTCCCTACAGTTGCACCAGAGGTGGTACCCCTACATATATATATATACATATATATATATATATATATATATATATATATATATATATATATATTATATATATATATATATATATATATATATATATAAATAGGTGCCAATGTGGGGACCCATAGCCTCGGAGAAGAAAATAAAAAGTATTCAGAGGAGACCTTGTGGTTTCTCACTGAACACTAATATTATCTTCTCTTCTCCTACCACCCCCAATCTTTTGCATGTACACATATATATTTGTTTTATTTGAACTTTGTTACAAAAAAGGAGCTACATATAGGTTACAAAGATAGTTATCATAGGTTGTCGAGTTCCTCCAGCTCTTCAGATGGCGTGCAGGAACCCTGAATGCAGTGCGCATTTCCCCTCTGTGTCGCCACGCTGAGGCGCTGGAAAAGAAAGCTGGCAGCTCTAGGGTCCCTTGTTGTTTCAATGAGCCTTGAACCCAGTTCCTTAAAAAAACTGGTAGTACTTTTACCCCAGGCGACGAGTGTCTCAGAAGCAATGGGGACAAAATTGTAGTGGTGATCCAGTTCTCTGTACTTATGGGATTTCGCTGCTTCCCTGTGGGTGGCAGCGCCACCTGGTTGTGCAACACTGAGGTCAATGTAGCTGTTAGCCAGGGTTGATACGCACGTGTAGTCCCATACCAAATGCTTGCCATTCTTCCAAGGGTTTACTGTGATACCATCCGGGCGACCAATAAGAGCATCAGAGTTACGGGGCGTTAGGTAACAGGGCTCTCTCTCAACTGGGCATCCAGCTGTGGTGAGGCTCCTCTTGATGATGTCGTTAACTTCACTGTGCCTCGAGTGCCAGCCCACTGTGCTTTGGCAGAGTAGGCCATGGTGGCCGTACCTGTCATCCACCACCTCGCTGCAAATGCACCTATATCTGGTGTGGATGGGGCAGCAAGGCGGAGGGCCACATATATATATATATATATATATATATATATATATATATATATATATATATATAATATATATATATATATATATATATATATATATATATATATATGTCGTACCTAGTAGCCAGAACGCACTTCTCAGCCTACTATTCATGGCCCGATTTGCCTAATAAGCCAAGTTTTTCATGAATTAATTGTTTTTCGACTACCTAACCTACCTAACCTAACCTAACCTAACTTTTTCGACTACATACCTAACCTAACCTATAAAGATAGGTTAGGTTAGGTTAGGTAGGGTTGGTTAGATTCGGTCATATATCTACGTTAATTTTAATTCCAATAAAAAAAATTGACCTCATACATAATGAAATCGGTAGGTTTATCATTCATAAGAAAAAAATTTGAGAAAATATATTAATTCAGGAAAACTTGGCTTATTAGGCAAATCGGGCCTTGCATAGTAGGCCGAGAAGTGCGTTCTGGCTACTAGGTACGACATATATATATATAATATATATAATATATATATATATATATATATATATATTATATATATATATATATGTCGTACCTAGTAGCCAGAACTCACTTTTTGGCCTACTATGCAAGGCCCGATTTGCCTAATAAGCCAAGTTTTCCTGAATTAATATATTTTCTCTAATTTTTTCTTATGAAATGATAAAGCTACCCATTTATTATCTATGAGGTCTATTTTTTTTTGGAGTTAAATTAGCGTAGATATATGACCGAACCTAACCAACCCTACCTAACCTAACCTAACCTATCTTTATAGGTTAGTTAGGTTAGGTAGCGAAAAAGTTAGGTTAGGTTAGGTTAGGTAGGTTAGGTAGTCGAAAAACAATAATTCATGAAAACTTGGCCTATTAGGCAAATCGGGCCTTGCATAGTAGGCTGACAAGTGCGTTCTGGCTACTAGGTACGACATATATATATATATATATATATATATATATATATATATATATATATATATATATATATATATATATATATATATATATATATATATATATAGTATATTTTGGTAGCAGTCTTTCCTGTAGACATATATATTAAATATGACCGAAAAAGTAAGATTAATAATTCTAACACGAATTTTCTCGATTTTCCTTATGTTTCTTTTTACTGGTGACGGTAAATGAAAAATCAATTCTCCAAAATTCATTTTTATTTCTAGTCTGACGCTGCACTTGAGCGCGTTTCGTAAAACTTATTACATTTTCAAAGACTTTAGTTTATCCACACACAACTTATGACTGAACTTATGACTGAAACAACATTGGCTCTTATACCTGCATTTGGGTGAGGTGATGTAATACAATACGGGGTATAGAATAGTGGGTTACAGAACAATGGGTATAGATAGAAGTTGGGTAACAGATGAACTGCAGAAGGCCTATTGGCCCATATTTCTTGATGTTTCTATATTGGAGCGGAGTCTTCAAGTGGGTAGAATATAGTTGTGCGTTAATTGGCTGTTGATTGCTGGTGTTGACTTCTTGATGTGTAGTGCCTTGCAGACGTCAAGCCGCCTGCTGTCGCTGTATCTATCAATGATTTCTGTGTTGTTTGCTAAGATTTCTCTGGTGATGGTTTGGTTGTGGGAAGAGAATATATGTTCCTTAATGGAGCCCTGTTGCTTATGCATCGTTAAACGCCTGGAAAGAGATGTGTTGTCTTGCCTATATACTGAGTTTTTTTAGCTTACAGTCCCCAAGAGGGCATTTGAAGACATAGACGACGTTGTCTCTTTTAGAGAGTTCTGCTCCGTGTCTGGAGAGTTTCTCATGAGTAGTCTGGCCGTTTTCTTGGTTTTATAGTAAATCGTTAGTTGTATCTTCTGATTTTTGTCGGTAGGGATAACATTTCTATTAACAATATCTTTCAGGACCCTTTCCTCCGTTTTTGAGCTGTGGAAAGAAGTTCCTGTAAAATAGTCTAATAGGGGGTATAGGTGTTGTATTAGTTGTCTCTTCAGAGGTTGCATGGCGTTTCACTTTCCTTCTTATGATGTCTTCAATGAAACCATTGAGAAGCCGTTGTTGACTAGGACCTGCCTTACCCTACAGAGTTCTTCGTCGACTTGCTTCCTTCTGAGCTGTGGCTGAGAGCACGGTCGACATAAGCGTTAACAACACTCCTCTGTACCTGTATGGCAATCACTGTTGGCATTTAGGCACATTCCTGTGTTGGTTTCCTTAGTTATGACTAGACTGCAGTGTGGAAACCTTCTGTTCAAGCTTAGTATTTCAAAGTGAGTGATCATCCAAGAATTCGAGAACCCTACAACTCGTACTGCCCCTGATCATCACACAACACCTGTTTAGTAACACGACAAATCCCCCAATGTTCAACTCACCAGAGTGTCTCCGAGTCTTAAGAGTCTCCGTGGAATAGAGAAAGGGGGGGGGGGGGGAGTTCTGTAGTTGACAGAGACTGTCCCGCCCCCGCCGGCAGACCGCCTGTTTGGACGGCTGGCCGCTGCTGTCTGTACTTCTGTCTATGGCTCTGCTTCTGCTGTCCTTCTCTCTGAATCGATATCTCTCCGAGTTATAGTGGGAACCCTAGTGGCTTAACTCCGCCCACAAGTTAGATAGCCTGGGGCACTCTACCAAGCCACTCCTTAAACGTCGGCATGTTTGAAGGCTACCCGGCTCAATTATAATATTAGCGAGAGCCAGGTGAGATTCGCATGACCTGACCGCAGGTCATCTCGGTGGTCATTAACACTAGTGGTGTGAGATCCAGGCCAGACAAGTTGGCGTCTGTCAAATCCTTGTCTGTGACTCATATTTCTCCATGTATGTATTAAATAAAATTAAACCAAACACCTTTACAGTGTTACACTCGGATGGTAATCTTGGGCATAGCATTTTATCAAATCACCTCATTTTTTGGGGCAACACGTGAGGAGCACAAACGCAAACAAGGCTGAATGGTCCCCAGGACTAGATACAACTGAAAATTCACACCCCAGAAGTGACTCGAACCCATTACTCCCAGGAGTCAACACAACTGGTATGTACATGGACGCCTTAAACCACTTGACCATCACTGACCGGACAATAAGGAAGTGATAGCCGAGGCTATATGAACCACTTCCACGCCACTGGGGTGTGAGTTTCAGTTATATATATATATATATATATATATATATTATATATATATATATATATATATATATATATATATATATACACATATATATATTTATGATCGATGTTCCCTTCGGGAATCTTAATTTAAGATAAATAGGAAAACCAAGGATATACTGAACATCTTGTTTCAGATTCTTACTTTAAAATGCATAACGTTTCGAATATTTCTTGTATTCATCATCAGATCTAAAAGAAAAAATAGAAATCACAATCAAATAACTGGTAAACAAAGAACTCATATTGAATATAACTGCCTATCAAAGAAAGGAGAATTATTAAAAAACAAAACACTTAAGCTTACTTAAAGTGATCAATAAATGAAAACTTATTAACTGTCACATAGATAGAGAGCTAATTCAAAAACATTAAATTACAACAGGAATTTTATGACTACTACAACAAACCATACTAATTAAACTTACGTGAAGTGATCAACTGGAGTGAGACTTGATAGCTACCTACATAGCTACTAATCACTATAACAAATATTCATATCCTCACTACAAATCTACAAAAAATGTATATAAAATACAAACAGAATAAGCGACAATAATAAAATACTACTCAAATCGTATAAAAACTCAAATATTAAATAAAACTAAATAACAAAAAATGTATTATGTATCCTAAATAAAAGATTATAATAATGTACAATCTCAAGATTTGAAATAAGTAAGAAAAGGCAAAAACATGGTAGACTAAAATAAAATTATAAATAAAATTAAACTACCAGAATGAACTATAAAGCAAAGCAAATTACAGGGCCTATTGTGCACTATACAGTGTACAATTGAACAGCCGAAAGGTTGCTATTTAACAAAGGGCCGCAGCTCCTTTATATGTAAGGATTCCATTACTCTCAAATCTGGACTGGCCATTTATACAAATGTCCAAAATTTTAAAATCAGATTCCAGCAGAGAATGATTAAACTCATAGCAAAGGTTTCTAATCTCCGAAAATGGCTGGTTTGAGACAATGGTAATCCAGTCCTAAAAGAAACTCCCCGGTGCTCAAGTATCCTAATCTTAAAGTTCCGAATGGAACTCCCGATATATCCAGCATTACAGCTGGGACAATTATACATATATACGATATTAGAGCACAGGGGAGTAGGCACTTTATCTTTAAATTTAAAATAAGAGCCTATGGTATTAGTGTTGACAAAAATAAATCTAAAGACTACTTGAGGATAACAATGCTGCAACTATTTTCCTCAAACGACTCCTTACAGAAAAACTAACAGTGCCATAAAATGGTATTTAAGATATTTGATATCCCTTTCTACTGTAATAATCTTACACGATGGGTGAAACTTCTTATTTAAGAATTCCTTATAAAGGTATAAATCATATGTAAAGGATATCCATTGTTTGAAAAAAATTTCACAAGAAAATTGATTTCTTGATCAAAGTTATTCCAATTTGAACATAAAACAAAAGCCCTATTCAGTAGAGTATTAATTGCATTTTTCTTAAAGATATCAGGAACAAAGAATTAAAATTTAAACCTAACCCCGTAAAAGTTGGTTTTCTAAAAACACTAGTGTTGAACCCATTACGGTTGTCCACGTTGACATCAAGAAACGATAATGAATTATCCACTTCACGCTCCGCAGTGAAACGTATATTACTATGTTGTGCATTAAGATGCACAAATTTCTCTAAATTTCTCAATATTTTTGTTATTTAGGGACCAATGTCATATTGAGAAATTTAGAGACTATCTTAATGGAAACTAAGATAGTTTAGAGACTAAGTCATGGAAAGGAGCGG
>WNGS01135705.1:48832-63447 GCA_020271785.1 Procambarus virginalis
AGAAGAGAGAGAGAGAGAGAGAGAGAGAGAGAGAGGAGAGAGAGAGAGAGAGAGAGAGAATAAAATATATCCAACCTCCTGCAGATGCTCAACGTTTAATATAAAGATTGTCTCTGTTCTTCAGTGTGACGGACACTTACACGCCTCCCCTGCAAGAGAACAAAGAATATTCAAAAGTAAAGGCTTTCTGCACCTTTTACTTTATGCAACTGAGGTTGGAGAAGTAAATAGAAGACGGACGTGCGACGCTGGCAAGACAAAAGACTATTGTTTTGTGACACAAAGGCAGCAGACTTATCTGCTTCTTGCCGTCAGCGCAGAGTACATTTGCATCTGCAAGTGTCTCCAGCCGTCTGCTCTGGCGACTTCGCTCTGTGAGAACGTTTATCTGGAAACACGGGAATGTGTATATGTACGCACATGTACATACACATGTGATGCCATTAAACTATCCAAGAGCGAGATGAGATGACCAATAAAATATATACAGTACATATTTTCATCACGTATATATATATATATATATATATATATATATATATATATATATATATATATATATATATATATATATATATATATATTATATATATATAGATAATCAGAAAACTCTTCCCCCTGACGGATTCGAACCCAGACAGCAAGGGCTCCATGCCCTTTGGCGTGTCCAGTATTTTACCGCTAGGTCATACTGATTGTAAAAAAGAAGTGGAAGTCGTCTGACCCTTAACCCAATTCCCGACAGGTCTCGCTGGGTTAATACCTGATGAAATCAAACCATTTTCTTTGGGGCATCCCTATGTGCCGTGAAAAAGTAGGGGGAGGGATCAGACCCATTGCCGTTGGTAATACCCTTCGCCGCCCAGTTGCAAGGGCTGCTGTCAGAAGTATGCGAAGGAAGCAGCCACCATGCTGCAACCCAGCCAGCTAGGGTTTGGGGTCCCCCAAGGCTGTAAAGCAGCAGCCCCTGCTGCACGAGCCTACATTAGTTTATTACTGAAGACAGACAGTAGTAAAATTAGATTTAAAAATAAAAGTAGTTTCCAGTAGTTCTCACCACGGTCCAGGAACATCGACCAAGCATTCTCCACTTTGTGCCAGCAGGTTACAACAAAGACTCAACCCTCCATTTTGGCGAACACGAAGTCACCTCAGCAGAGGGAATTCAACACGGAGACCCCCTTGCACTCTTCCTCCTTTTGCATAGCGGTTCTAGAAACTCACTCCGCAGACTATCCCAGCGAGCTCAACATCTGGATTCCTGGATGATGGCACTCTGACAGGCACACAAGACTCCCTGCTGAAGACCTGCAGCTGTTGAAGCACGGGGGAGACCATGGATCTCGTTCTTAACCCCTCCAAGTGCGAAATTATTTCGTCCAGCAAGTAGTCATTAATGCAGTAAAAGGACTTTGTATCCAATGATGCCCTCTACCTTCTCACAAAGTGTTTTACTTACCTTACACAGGATAACGTGCTTTTATAGTTGTGCACCCACTTTTGGCAATCCACTACTAAGTCAATATGATGAGCTCTTCAAGTCTATATTTATGAAGGCACTCAACCTAGATTTAGATGACAGTCAGTGGGACCAAACAACACTACCAGTGAGATTTGGGGGATAGGCATACGAAAGGCAACGGACGGGTAGCACTTTGTTGCCTAGTCTACAGTGTTGACCACACATGGCAACACTGGGCTATGTTGCCTAGTCTACAGTGTTGACCACACATGGCAACACTGGGCTATGTTGCCTAGTCTACAGTGTTGACCACACATGGCAACACTGGGCTATGTTGCCTAGTCTACAGTGTGACCACACATGCAACACGGCAACACTGCACATAAAGGTAAACCTTTGATTATGTAGTAGAAGCCATCAGGAGCGTGCTGCTGGGATTGACCGCTGCCACGCACGTCTGTCTGTCCCCACGTCTGTCTGTCCCCCGTCTGTCTGTCCCCACGTCTGTCTGTCCCCACGTCTGCCTGTCCCCACGTCTGTCTGTCCCCACGTCTGCCTGTCCCCACGTCTGTTTGTCCCCACGTCTGTTTGTCCCCACGTTGTCTGTCCCCACGTCTGCCTGTCCCCACGTCTGTCTGTCCCACGTCTGTCTGTCCCCACGTCTGCCTGTCCCCACGTCTGCCTGTCCCCACGTCTGCCTGTCCCACGTCTGCCTGTCCCCACGTCTGCCTGTCCCCACGTCTGTCTGTCCCCACGTCTGCCTGTCCCACGTCTGTGTCCCCACGTCTGTCTGTCCCCACGTCTGTCTGTCCCCACGTCTGCCTGTCCCACACGTCTGCTGTCCCCACGTTGCCTGTCCCCACGTCTGCCTGTCCCCACGTCTGTCTGTCCCCACGTCTGTCTGTCCCCACGTCTGCCTGTCCCCACGTCTGTCTGTCCCCACGTCTGCCTGTCCCCACGTCTGCCTGTCCCACGTCTGCCTGTCCCCACGTCTGCCTGTCCCCATGTCTGCCTGTCCCCACGTCTGCCTGTCCCCCGTCTGCCTGTCCCCACGTCTGCCTGTCCCCACGTCTGCCTGTCCCCACGTCTGCCTGTCCCCACGTCTGCCTGTCCCCACGTCTGCCTGTCCCTACGTCTGCCTGTCCCCACGTCTGCTGTCCCCACGTCTGCCTGTCCCACGTCTGCCTGTCCCCACGTCTGTCTGTCCCCACGTCTGCCTGTCCCCACGTCTGTCTGTCCCACGTCTGCCTGTCCCCACGTCTGCCTGTCCCCACGTCTGCCTGTCCCCACGTCTGCTGTCCCCACGTCTGCCTGTCCCCACGTCTGCCTGTCCCCACGTCTGCCTGTCCCCACGTCTGCCTGTCCCCACGTCTGTCTGTCACCACGTCTGTCTGTCCCCACGTCTGCCTGTCCCCACGTCTGCCTGTCCCCACGTCTGTCTGTCCCCACGTCTGCCTGTCCCCACGTCTGTCTGTCCCCACGTCTGTCTGTCCCCACGTCTGCCTGTCCCCACGTCTGCCTGTCCCCACGTCTGCCTGTCCCCACGTCTGTCTGTCCCCACGTCTGCCTGTCCCCACGTCTGCCTGTCCCCACGTCTGTCTGTCCCAACGTCTGCCTGTCCCCACGTCTGCCTGTCCCCACGTCTGCCTGTCCCCACGTCTGCCTGTCCCCATGTCTGCCTGTCCCCACGTCTGCCTGTCCCACGTCTGTCTGTCCCCACGTCTGCCTGTCCCCACGTCTGCCTGTCCCCACGTCTGCCTGTCCCCACGTCTGCCTGTCCCCACGTCTGCCTGTCCCCATGTCTGCCTGTCCCCACGTCTGTCTGTCCCATGTCTGCCTGTCCCACGTCTGCCTGTCCCCACGTCTGTCTGTCCCCACGTCTGCCTGTCCCCACGTCTGTCTGTCCCACGTCTGCCTGTCCCCACGTCTGCCTGTCCCCACGTCTGCCTGTCCCCACGTCTGCCTGTCCCCATGTCTGCCTGTCACCACGTCTGCCTGTCCCCACGTCTGCCTGTCCCCACGTCTGCCTGTCCCCACGTCTGTCTGTCCCCACGTCTGCCTGTCCCCACGTCTGCCTGTCCCCACGTCTGCCTGTCCCCATGTCTGCCTGTCACCACGTCTGCCTGTCCCCACGTCTGTCTGTCCCCACGTCTGCCTGTCACCACGTCTGTCTGTCCCCACGTCTGTCTGTCACCACGTCTGTCTGTCACCACGTCTGCCTGTCACCACGTCTGTCTGTCCCCACGTCTGTCTGTCCCCACGTCTGCCTGTCCCCACGTCTGTCTGTCCCCACGTCTGCCTGTCACCACGTCTGCCTGTCCCCACGTCTGTCTGTCCCCACGTCTGCCTGTCCCCACGTCTGCCTGTCCCCACGTCTGCCTGTCCCCACGTCTGCCTGTCCCCATGTCTGCCTGTCACCACGTCTGCCTGTCCCCACGTCTGCCTGTCCCCACGTCTGCCTGTCCCCACGTGTGCCTGTCCCCACGTCTGTCTGTCCCCACGTCTGTCTGTCCCCACGTGTGCCTGTCCCCCACGTGTGCCTGTCTCCACATGTGCCTGTCCCCACGTCTGCCTGTCCCCACGTCTGCCTGTCCCCACGTCTGCCTGTCCCCACGTCTGCCTGTCCCCACGTCTGCCTGTCCCCACGTCTGTCTGTCCCCACGTCTGTCTGTCACCACGTCTGTCTGTCCCCACGTCTGTCTGTCCCCACGTGTGTCTGTCACCACGTCTGTCTGTCACCACGTGTGTCTGTCCCCACGTGTGTCTGTCACCACGTCTGTCTGTCACCACGTGTGTCTGTCCCACGTCTGTCTGTCACCACGTGTGTCTGTCACCACGTCTGTCTGTCACCACGTGTGTCTGTCACCACGTCTGTCTGTCCCACGTCTGTCTGTCCCCACGTCTGTCTGTCCCCACGTGTGTCTGTCCCCACGTCTGTCTGTCCCCACGTCCGTCTGTCCCCCGTCACTCTCCTACTTGTCTCTACACCAGTTCTGTCAACACCAAGAGACAGCTCCACCATAAACACTGCTCACTTTCCTCTCTATAACATCTTGGGCGGACGGTTCTGGGGTCGTCTCTGGCTCCTCCTTAGTCCCTCCTCTTGCTACAAGCATTTATGTTTTGTTGTCAGAGGCTTAATTAACAGTAAGGTATTTAATTACTGAACATTATCTTCGTGGAAGATTCTTACTTTTCTCCTCTCCCTCCTTCTCCCTCCCTCCCCCTCCTCTCTCTCTCTCTCTCTCTCTCTCTCTCTCTCTCTCTCTCTCTCTCTCTCGCTCTCTCTCTCTCTCTCTCTCTTTTTTCAATGGATGGCCTTTTTAACAAAAAGTTATTTCATTAGTTTTTCTTTAATAATAATATACAATATAAAGATGATATTTACGTCAATTTACAAGTGATAATGCTACATTCATATATAGTTTATATAATTCTCAGTAACCAATTTTCCATATCATCACCGAGCATGAGCCGTAAACCCCAAATGTTATACTTGATCTTGCCTGGCAAGAACTTCAATATTCTTTCTACTGAGTAACCTTCCTGCCTGCCTCTCCACACACAGTAACCTTCCTGCCTGCCTCTCCACACACAGTAACCTTCCTGCCTGCCTCTCCACACACAGTAACCCTCCTGCCTGCCTCTCCACACACAGTAACCTTCCTGCCTGCCTCTCCACACACAGTAACCTTCCTGCCTGCCTCTCCACACACAGTAACCTTACTGCCTGCCTCTCCACACACAGTAACCTTCCTGCCTGCCTCTCCCCACACAGTAACCTTCCTGCCTGCCTCTCCACACACAGTAACCTTCCTGCCTGCCTCTCCACACACAGTAACCTTCCTGCCTGCCTCTCCACACACAGTAACCTTCCTGCCTGCCTCTCCACACACAGTAACCTTCCTGCCTGCCTCTCCACACACAGTAACCTTCCTGCCTGCCTCTCCACACACAGTAACCCTCCTGCCTGCCTCTCCACACACAGTAACCTTCCTGCCTGCCTCTCCACACACAGTAACCTTCCTGCCTGCCTCTCCACACACAGTAACCTTCCTGCCTGCCTCTCCACACACAGTAACCTTCCTGCCTGCCTCTCCACACACAGTAACCTTCCTGCCTGCCTCTCCACACACAGTAACCTTCCTGTCTGCCTCTCCACACACAGTAACCTTCCTGCCTGCCTCTCCACACACAGTAACCTTCCTGCCTGCCTCTCCACACACAGTAACCTTCCTGCCTGCCTCTCCACACACAGTAACCTTCCTGCCTGCCTCTCCACACACAGTAACCTTCCTGCCTGCCTCTCCACACACAGTAACCTTCCTGCCTGCCTCTCCACACACAGTAACCCTCCTGCCTGCCTCTCCACAGTGTGGCGAGATGTCACCAGCGGAGCCCCTCAGGGTTCTGTACCTGAACCCATCCTGTTTCTAATATATGTAAACGATCTTCCAGACGTTATAGATTAATTCCTCTCAATATTTGCTGATGATGCAAAATTATGAGAAGAATCAAGACAGATGAAGATAGACATAGACTACAGGACGATCTGGACAAACTGGTGGAATGGTCTACAAAATGGCTACTAAGTTCAACTCAGGAAGGTGTAAAGTAATCAAATTATGCGAATGGAGGTGTTACCCCGTATGAGTCAAATAGAGAGAAAAATCTGGGGGTTGATATCACACCGAACCTGTCCCCAAAGGCCAACATGAAAAGGATATCATCAGCGGTATATGCTAGACTGGACAACATAAGAACTGACATTAGAAACTTGTGTAAGGAATCGTTCAGGACCCTGTATACCACTTATGTTAGACCAATCCTGGAGTATGTAGCTCCAGCCTGGAATCCATACCTAGTTAAACACAAGACAATGTTAGAGAAGATTCAGAGGTATGCGACCAGATTTGTCCCAGAACTGAGAGGTATGAGCTACGAGGAAAGACTAAGGGAGCTGAACCTCACGTCCCTGGAAAACATAAGAGTAAGGGGAGACATGATAACCGCCTACAAAATTCTCAGGGGAATTGACTGGGTGGACAATGACAAACTCTTTAGCACGGGTGAGACACGAACCAGAGGACACAGGTGGAAACTTAGTACCCAGATCAGCCACAGAGAAGTTACAAGGAACATTTTCTGTGTCAGTGTAGTTAACAAATGGGCAGTGGTATTAGGCAGTGAGTGATGTGGTGGAGGATGACTCCATACGCAGTTTGAAATGTAGATATGATAGAGCCTAATAGGCTCAGGAATCTGTACAACAGTTGACTGACAGTTGAGAGGCCTGACTAATGAGCCAAAGCTCAAACCCTGCAAACACAACTAGGCGAGTACAACTAGTTGAGTACAGTAACCCTCCTGCCTGCCTGACCACACACACACAAAAAATGTAATCAGAAAGTAGCATAATTTTTTTATTCTGAATTTTCTTGAATTTTATGTCAATATGAAACATTAAAAACCTCATTAAATCCACTCTAATGCTTGGTCCGCATAAAGTTTTAAGAATGTCTGTAATCCAGTTTACAAGAACAACTTTCTGCTTACAGAAATAAAATATATGCATATATTTCTCATTTTCAGAATATTGGTCACTCCTATTGTTCCTAGTGACCAACCATTAACAACCTATCATTAGTAGGGAAGGTCCCGTGAATATAGTTCACGTTGTTTTGGGGCAATACAATTAACTTGAAGGTTTGCCCATATTACTCGCCAGTTAAAGAGTGGATATGCCTCCTCTACTCTAGGAGGTATACGTGGGAGTAGACCATCATACACCTGTTTACTGTTCATCATTAAAAAACTTAACATTACAAATCCGCCAAGAATAAAAGTCAGGTGAAATAAAGGCAAGGTCAGTATACTCTGGCATATGTATCCAGGTCAGTATACTCTGGCATATGTATCCAGGTCAGTATACTCTGGCATATGTATCCAGGTCAGTATACTCTGGCATATGTATCCAGGTCAGTATACTCTAGCATATGTATCCAGGTCAGTATACTCTGGCATATGTATCCAGGTCAGTATACTCTGGCATATGTATCCAGGTCAGTATACTCTGGCATATGTATCCAGGTCAGTATACTCTGGCATATGTATCCAGGTCAGTATACTCTGACATATGTATCCAGGTCAGTATACTCTGGCATATGTATCCAGGTCAGTATACTCTGACATTTGTATGAAGTAGCTAGCACGAATTTAAATAAACAGACCTAAAACATTTACACTATTCCTTTGCATTATTTCCTTTCTAAAGTAACACATAAGAGAGCCAATGACTTATGGTACACATTTAGTATCTCAAGTCCCGCACACTGGACTTGTGATCCTATGGTCCAGGGTTCGATCCCGGGCGCCGGCGAGAAACAATGGGCAGAGTTTCTTTCACCCTATGCCCCTGTTACCTAGCAGTAAAATAGCTACCTGGGTGTTAGTCAGCTGTCACGGGCTGCTTCCTGGGGGTGGAGGCCTGGTCGAGGACCGGGCCGCAGGACACTAAAGACCCGAAATCATCTCAAGATAACCTCCCTATTACACCGTCTGTCTTACCTTTACATAGAGTAGTCCGTTTAGTTTGTTGGTATCTACCATACCATACATATCTAAAAAGTAGTTTTGTCACACTCCATAACAATTTTCTTATCAGAAAACTGAGACAAATACCACACTTTAGACAAAATATTACAATTGATTATTACAGCCTTCTGAAACGGTTAATTTCCTATTTGACAACATATTCGTAGCTACTATAATATTTCTACATAGCACTTCCCAATTCGTAACCAATGTTGTCCCATATGTTTTACACCAGCAAATCCCAAGATCTTTAATAGACATCACCACCTTGAACCATGAACCTGTCCAGGTAACTTTATTACACCAAACGCCAAGCCCCATCACACACGTTTTGTTCTTGTTAATGACAGCACCAGTTGCCCTCTCAAAGTTGTCTCACTCATCCTGAACATTCACAACTGAGTCATCTGTCGACACAACAATTGTGGCATCGTCTGCATAACCAACAACAGGAAGTGTCATAGGATTGGGAAGATAAGGTGGAACAATAAAGTCATTGCTTGTTAAAGCCAAGTACAGTGGCTCTTGAAATATAACATACAAAACTATTGGAAAGGGACATCCCTGACTTACCGACTGCTCTAATGAGAATGGTTTACTCGAGACACCATTGATACAAACGATGCCCCGATACTGTTTATAAAGCATACGGATCCTATCAATAAATTCTTGTGCCACTTCTACCCAGATTATTGAGCTGGAACACAACAACTGGAACACTACAACTGTGAACCTTCAGCTGGGACACTACAGCTGAGACACTACAACTGGGACACTACAGCTGGGACACTACAACTGGGACACTACAGCTGAGACACTATAGCTGGGACACCACAGCTGGGACACTACAACTGGGACACTACAGCTGGGACACCACAGCTGGGACACTACAGTTGGAACGCTACAGCTGGGACACTATAGCTGGGACACTACAGCTAGGACACCACAGCTGGGACACTACAGCTGGGACACTACAGCTAGGACACCACAGCTGGGACACTACAGCTAGGACACCACAGCTGGGACACTACAGCTGGGACACTACAGCTGGGACACCACAGCTGGGACACTACAGCTGGGACACTACAGCTAGGACACCACAGCTGGGACACTACAGCTAGGACACCACAGCTGGGACACCACAGCTGGGACACCACAGCTGGGACACTACAGCTGGGACACTATAGCTGAGACACTACAGCTGAGACACTATAGCTGAGACACTACAGCTGAGACACTATAGCTGAGACACTACAGCTGAGACACTACAGCTGGGACACTACAGCTGGGACACTACAGCTGGGACACTACAGCTGAGACACTACAGCTGGGACACTACAGCTGAGACACTACAACTGGGACACTACAGCTGGGACACTACAACTGGGACACTACAACTGGGACACTACAGCTGGGACACTACAGCTGGGACACTACAGCTGAGACACTACAGCTGGGACACTACAGCTGAGACACTACAACTGGGACACTACAGCTGGGACACTACAACTGGGACACTACAGCTGGGACACAACAACTGGGACACAACAACTGGGACACTACAGCTGGGACACTACAACTGGGACACTACAACTGGGACACTACAACTGGGACACTACAGTTGAGACACTACAACTGGGACACTACAGCTGAGACACTACAGCTGGGACACTACAGCTGGGACACTACAACTGGGACACTACAGCTGGGACACTACAGCTGGGACACTACAACTGGGACACTACAGCTGGGACACTACAGCTGGGACACTACAGCTGGGACACTACAACTGGGACACTACAGCTGAGACACTACAACTGGGACACTACAGCTGAGACACTACAGCTGGGACACTACAGCTGGGACACTACAACTGGGACACTACAACTGGGACACTACAGCTGAGACACTACAACTGGGACACTACAGCTGAGACACTACAGCTGGGACACTACAGCTGGGACACTACAACTGGGACACTACAACTGGGACACTACAGCTGGGACACTACAACTGGGACACTACAACTGGGACACTACAGCTGGGACACTACAGCTAGGACACAACAACTGGGACACTACAACTGGGACACTACAACTGGGACACTACAGCTGGGACACTACAACTGGGACACTACAACTGGGACACTACAGCTGAGACACTACAGCTGGGACACTACAACTGGGACACTACAACTGGGACACTACAACTGGGACACTACAGCTGAGACACTACAGCTGGGACACAACAACTGGGACACTACAACTGGGACACTACAACTGGGACACTACAGCTGGGACACAACAACTGGGACACTACAACTGGGACACTACAGCTGAGACACTACAACTGGGACACTACAACTGGGACACTAAAGCTGAGACACTACAGCTGGGATACCATAGCTGGGACACTACAGCTGGGACACTACAACTGGGACACTACAACTGGGACACTACAGCTGAGACACTACAACTGGGACACTACAGCTGAGACACTACAACTGGGACACTACAACTGGGACACTACAGCTGAGACACTACAACTGGGACACTGCAACTGGGACACTACAGCTGAGACACTACAACTGGGACACTACAGCTGAGACACTACAACTGGGACACTACAACTGGGACACTACAGCTGAGACACTACAGCTGGGATACCATAGCTGAGACACTACAACTGGGACACTACAGCTGGGACACTACAGCTGGGACACAACAACTGGGACACTACAACTGGGACACTACAGCTGAGACACTACAACTGGGACACAACAACTGGGACACTACAACTGGGACACTTCAGTAATTCATAAAGTGTATGAGGATATTACACTCCAACAATGCTCTGTGAAGGTCACTCCGACTTTGTGTTAAGAGCTGGATGGAATTTGCACTTTCCACCTGGTGGGTAAACTCTAGTTGGCCAGGAGAGTGTGAGCAACATCTGTCAACACGTGCATCATGTGTGTTGCATGCTGCTGTTGACTTGCTGACGCTCTCTGCATCTCGAGTAGTTTCTCCAGCAAACTACTGTACGAAATTTGGAGCATATTACACTCACTCCTTCTCTCAGTCTCCGCTGTTTAATGAACACTAATTCTGAGCTTTGATTAATTCTTAATATGGTATGTGTTTACTCGGCCTTCTGTTTATGATCAAGAACTTTTCTTAATTTATTTTTTATATGTAACATTACGCCAAAACTGCACAGGGAAATTCAGGTGGAGTCTAAATAACGAATCAAAACAAATGTGTTGTCCAGCATTTTCTAATAAAATATCCTGGCTATAAAACTGGGCATTAAGTTGGTTTGAAGAGGTGTTGGAGGCGGACTGGGAGACCTCAGTCCGCCTCCGACACACACACACACGCGCACACACACACACACACACACACACACACACACACACACACACACACACACACACACACACACACACACACACACACACACACACACACACACACACACACACTCACACACACACACACACTCACACACATTATTATTATTATATTTCTAGCTGTACCACACTACGCGTTGCTGTGGCTCACTCTGGTTAAATAGAAAAGAAAGAAAAGAGAAAATGCACGTTTCTAACATGTTTAATTTCACAATGCTTATGGGTATACAATATTTTTTCTTGTTCCACTGTCTGTGAAAATATAGAGATTGTCTGATTGCCAACTCTAGAACACGCAACATATAATTGTCCACGTGAGAAGCAATCCGTGTCTAGATCTAAACTGCACAATTCTCAAGATTGGCCCTGAGCTTTGTTGATGGTGATTGCAAACGCCAATCGAATTGAGATTTACAATCTCTTAAATTGAAATGTCAAATCCGTTGGAATCATAGGAATGTGAGGAATGAGGACATCTTCACCTTTGAAAGGTCCTGTCAAGATTGTTGCTTCTACGACGTTGCTGAATAATTTTTTACTGCAAACCGCGTGCCGTTGCTAAGCTTTGACTGGTTGATATTTCGTAACATGATAATTGGCACGCTGATTTTTAATCGCAGTTCGTGCGGTGGTGGTATCCCTGGCAGATCGAGTGAATTAAAATTTCTGTTGGATAATTAACCGCTTCATCTGCTTCCACCACAGTGTTGACGGACTTGTATGTGGCTGCCTTGCTTTGTATGTTAGACTGAATAATATTGCTAAGTTCTAGACGTCTTTGTTCTTGCCCGCAAGAACAGCTCGTTCACTCAGCCAGTCGTGATTCTTATAATTGGTTTGAATATTGGGAAATACTTTTTTCAACCAATTCTTCTTTTGACGTCACTAAATTGTAGAAGTTATGAAGCAATGAAATTCGTCCTGAGGTCAGATCAACCGGCACGTTTCCGTTCCCAATTTCCAGAAATTGATGTGAGAATATCTCAGCTGATGAGTCGTTTTGCAGTTGGACACGCATATTTTGTAATTAATTTTAACATCTTTACGTGGTGCCACAAAGTAGAGTATTTCAGGCAAGCATATATATCGTCCGCTGATGTCGATCGAGAATTACAGGTAATGTTTGCATGACATGTCCTGCAAGTAATATTAATGCGTTCCAAAATGGTCTGATGTTTCCACGCAAATCTTGTAATGATCGATCAAGAGCCTCGAGCGATTTTTTGTGGGCCATTGTGCATTCATCCCAAACAATAAGTTTACATTTCTATGCAGGCGATGAGTCACAATAACGTGGCTAAAGTATGTTGACCAGGCCACACACTAGAAGGTGAAGGGACGACGACGTTTCGGTCCGTCCTGGACCATTCTCAAATCAATTTACATTTCTGCAATACTTTTCCCATGCCGGATACTTTGGAAATGTTGCACGTGGGAGTTTCAATGAATTGCATGTTCAGCGGCAATTTCAAAGCAAAAGTAGCAGTTCTTCCACTTGGTAGCAATGTCGCAGCTATTCCGCACGATGCGAGAGCTAAGGTTATGCCATTTTGGGATCGAAATGCTTGCCAAAATCATCTAATTAGAAAGGTTTTACAGATCCTCCTGGTACATCTAAGAACATTTCTCCAAACCCGTTATTAACAATTTGAATTATTTGATCGTAAATGCCTTTTCGCTCAAGTGTTAGCTTAGAATATTTGATTGCACATACGATANGGTCTCACGTAGGCAGTATAAAGTGCTTTAAATGCCTTCTCACTTCTTGAGGTTATCATGAGATGATTCGGGGCTTTAGTGTCCCCGCGGCCCGGTCCTCGACCAGGCCTCCTCCACCCCCAGGAATGCAGCCCGTGACAGCTGACTAACACCCAGGTACCTATTTTACTGCTAGGTAACAGAGGCATAGGGTGAAAGAAACTCTGCCCATTGTTTCTCGCCGGCGCCTGGGATCGAACCCAGGACCACCTGATCACAAGTCCCGCGTGCTGTCCGCTCGACCGACCGGCTCCCTCTATATCTGAAAATCTGAATGATATTCTAACTTTTGCCAGTGTTGAGTATGCTGCTGTCATTATCCTATTTATATGTGCCTCAGGAGTTACATTAGACATTATGTCCACGCCCAGGTCTCTTTATCGAATCGACACAGTTAGGAAGTTTCCCTTCATTGTGTACTGTTCCTTTGGTCTCCTGTCACCTAGTCCCATTTTTATAACTTTACACTTGCTTCAGTTGAATTCCAGTAGCCATTTCACTTAACATCTCTGCAACTTGTTGAAGTTCTCTTGGAGGGACTATCTTCATCTGTCACAACTCGTCTCAATAATTTCGCGTCATCCGCAAAATCGACATAAAATTCTTAACTCCTGTAGACATGCCATCTATATAAATTAAATATAGAACTGGTCCCTGCACCGATCTTTGAGGTATTCCACCCTGAGAGCTTCTTTGCCCAATTTTCTGAAGAATACACAATGTAGACCATTATAATAAATGCCGCTGTTGATATTATGGTAATGTGTGGCTCTTGGTTAGTGTCCAGGTGTTTCTACTTCCAAGATTTTCTCCTCTTCCGATGCAGGAATCTGTCACCTTTCATTCACTACTGTTGTGTTCTCGCTAGCTACTGTGATTCGTACTCTTCAAGGAGATTACTTTACCTTGAGGCTACCTTGAGGTGTTTTCGGGGCTTTGCGACCCCGCGGCTCGGTCGTCGGTCAGGCCTCCTGGTTGCTCGACTGGTCAACTAGACTGTTGGACGCGGCTGCTTGCAGCCTGACGCATGAGTCACAGCCTAGTTGATCAGGTATCCTTTTGGAGGTGTTTATCAAGTTCTCTCTTAAACACTGTGAGGGGTCGGCCAGTTATGTCCCTTATGTGTAGTGGAAGCGTGTTGAACAGTCTCGGGCCTCTGATGTTGATAGTTCTCTTTCAGAGTACCTGTTGCACCTCTGCTCTTCAACAGGGGTATTCTGCACATCCTGCCATGCCTCCTGGTCTCATGTGGTGTTATTTCTGTGAACAAATTTGGGACCAGCCCCTCTACTATTTTCCACGTGTATATGAGGAATAAATCCCCGTGACATGCACGAGACTGTGGCTTCAAGGGACTAGGTTATAATAACTAATTATTTATAATACTCA
>WNGS01135712.1:0-13243 GCA_020271785.1 Procambarus virginalis
ATATATATATTATATATATATATATATATATATGCGAACAAGCCTGAATGGTCCCCAGGACTATCTGGGGTGTGAGTTTTCATATATATATATATATATATATATATATATATATATATATATATATATGTCTCATTAATATGACCGCATATTCTGTATTTACTATCTTCTGATTTAGGGCTTCTATTCCTCTAACTATTTTCTTAGCATCAGGGCTTAGCTGAAATAGGAGTTCTCCAAAACTCATTTTCGTAATTTCCGGGTGAAGAAATGGCCCCTCCTTAATTTAAATTAAGCGGGGGAATTCTGGGAGGCGAAAACAATTACGCAGCGCTCAGTGAGAGCTGCGGGCGCCGTTGCCACCTCCCTGCTCGGGAACCAGCTGGTGGCCCAGCGGACGCTGGGGGACGCCCGGCCCAGGTGTTGGTGTACACGCCTGGATGTCCAGCGTCGTCGTCCCTACAGGCGGCGGGCCAGCTGCTGCTGTTCCAGCTTTGGGGCAAGTTGACGATCCAGCAGCAGACGCCTAGGACGGCCGCCTACAGCAGGGGACGCGGGGGGCTCTCCTGCTGGGCTCTGATCGAGGCATAGGAGTGGAAGCTTGGCGCTCCTCCCTCCGCCTACACTGGCGGGCCAGCTGCTGCTGTTCCAGCTTTGGGGGCAAGCTGACGATCCAGCAGCAGACGCCTAGGACGGCCGCCTACAGCAGGGGACGCTGGGGGGCTCTCCTGCTGGGCTCTGAGGCTTAGGAGTGGAAGCTTGGCGCTCCTCCCTCCGCCTACACTGGCGGCCAGCTGCTGCTGTTCCAGCTTTGGGGGCAAGCTGACGATCCAGCAGCAGATGCCTAGGACGGCCGATTACAGCAGGGACGCTGGGAGGCTCTCCTGCTGGGCTCTGCGGCTTAGGAGTGGAAGCTTGGCGCTCCTCCCTCCGCCTACAGACTTGGTGCTCCTCCCTCCGTCTCCACCCCGTCCCTAGGGGTGCAGTTGGCCTCAGCTCTGCGCCGGAGGAGAGAGGACTTTGTTTGTGCATTCCCTACGTCCGCTTCTGAAGAAGTATCATGTATTTTCGTTGCCTGGAGTCCGCTCTCGCTCCCTCTTCAGGTGTTGGTGCTTTACCTTTCCTCTTATTTTAATTGTCTTTCCCCTGCAGCTTTTTCTTGCCCTTTTTATTTATTCCTTTGTTCGTTCAGTCTTACTTTAGGCAGTCCTGGTCCTTTTCTTTCTATTTCTTTATTTAGCTGTTCCACTTCTCTCCGATTCTTTATTTCCGTTGTTCGTTAATTTATGTTAATTTCTTATGCCATTATTCTGTTACTGTTGCTCATTTAGTCGTTTCTTTATTTTAGCCTTCAGTTTTTCCTTAATTTCTTTTCATCTTTATTCTGGGCCCTGCTACTTTATTCATTTTTTTTCTCCGTTATTCTTGTTATTTATTTCTCAGTTTTTCTTTTGTCCCCCTGGTTCTCCTGCTCTTCATTTCGTTTATGTACTATCTTTCCGTTCTATTCGTTATTCTCCCGTCTTTTCCCCTGCTTTAGGCGTTATCTTTATTTATCTTTATTTTTTACAGTTCTTTTGTCTTCTCTTGTTTGTCCTGTTCTCATTTGTCCTCTTTTACCGTTAGGCAGTCTTGGTTCTTTTCTTTTCTACTATTTCTTTATTTAGGTGCTCCACTTCTCTTCGATTCTTCTTTTCCGTTTGTTCGTTATTTTACGTTTTCTTATGCCGTTTTCTGGTTGTCTGCTGCTCTTTTAGTTGTTTCTTTGTTTGTTATTTATCCTTCAGTTTCCTTATTTTCTTTCGTTCTTCTGCAGGGATCTGCTACTTTATTCATTTATCTTCCCCGTTATTCTTGTATTTACTGCTAAGTTTTTCTTTCGTTCTCCCTGGTTCTCCCGCTCTTCTTCTTTTTCGTTTTGTTATATTTCCGTTTTACTCGTTATTTTTCTCATCTTATTCCCCTGCTTTAGGTGTTTTTTATTTTATCTATTTCCTTTCTCAGTTCTTTTGTCTTTTCCTGTTTGTCCTGTGCACTTTTATGCGCTTTTTGTTTTTTCATTTCCTTTTTTTCTGCCCTTACTTCTTGTCTGCTACTCTTTTCGTTTATTTACTTCCCTCCACGCTTTATTCTTCATTAATATTATTTATTTTATGTTTATTTTACTTTGACTTTTCTGGGTTACTGCCTCCGTTTATTTGTTCCCCGTTTCCTATACTTATATGAATTTTAGTTTACTTATGTCCTTATTCAGTTACTGTTCCACATTCTTTCGTTTGTCTATTTTCCGTTTATTCGTCATTTGTTTATTTTATTTCAGTTCTCTCATTTGTCATGGCCTGCTCTCAGTTTTCACTTATTGCTACGTTTCGTATTTCTGTGTTATTTGTAATTGTTTTACTTATTGTGACTTTTCTCTGTTGTACTGCTCCTATTATTCATTTATTTACTTCCCCCCCCGCTTTATGCATTTTATCTTACTCATGCCCTCTTTTGGTTCCTGCCCCCATTTATTCGTTTTCTCCTGTTTTGTCAATGTTTATTTCAGTTTACTTATGCCCTTATTCTTTTGTTACACATTCTTCCGTTAGTTTTTTTATGTTTATTCGTTTTCTTTACTACATTTCAGTCTCCCTGCTTATGACTTATTATTTTAATTTTATTTTCTTATTTATTTTATCTCAATTTCTTTATTTTTACTTGCCTACTTATTCTGTGTTACTGCCTCCCCCCTTTTTTTCGCTTTCTCTGCCTTTCATTCTCTTATAGGGTACTTATGTCCTGGCTTTAAATTTAGTTTATTTACTTTATTTATAATTCTAGTTCTTTATTTAATTAATGTTTAATTTGTTTTTAAAGTTTATTAATTAATTAATGTTTCTATAAATTTATTTAGTTTCCAGAGTTTATTTACTATTTAATTTTACGCATTATTTATTTTATTTTCTTATTTCTCGTTCCGTGTTAATGCCTACACTTTTCGCTTTCTCCGCCTATTCATTATTTTGTCAAGTTTACTTATGTCCTTTTTCTGTTTACTGTTACTCTTCATTATTTAATTACTTTATTTATTTTCCTTATGCCTTTATTTCTGCTCGTCCGCTACCCACTTTTGCTTTTATTTATTCCTTCCGTTGTACATTTATTATTCTACTTACTTCTTATGCCCTTATCCTTATTTTATTATTAGTTTTCTTACGTACAGGTTTTTAATTTTAATTCTATGTTTATCTTTCGCTCTTTAATTAATTTCGTTTAATTATGTTTTGTCTAATTTAAAGTTTATACTAGTTAAGGTTTAGTTAAATTTATTTAGTTTCCCGAGTTTATTTTCTTTATTTATGTGTCACATTATGTTTATTTTACTTATTTCCGGTTCTGTGTTAATGCCTCATTTTTCGGTTTCCCCGGCTATTCAGTAATTTTGTTAAGTTTACTTATGTCCTTATTCCGTTTTGCTGTCTCCTCGCTAATTTCTACTTTATTTTTTTTTTGCCTTTCTTTCGGCTCGTCCGCTCCCCACTTATGCGTTTATTTATTTTCATTCCGTTTTTACATTCTTATTCTCTTACTTCTTATGCCCTTATCCTTTTTATTATTAGTTTACTTTGTCCTGGCTTTTAATTTAGTTTAGTTACTATATTTATTTTAGTTCTTTATTAATTTGTCTAATTTTATGTTTATTTTGAAGTTTTTAACTAATTAAGGTTTATTTATAAGTTTATTTTAGTTTCCCGAGTTTATTTACTCTATTTTATTTACACATTATTTATTTTACTTCTTAATTCTGGTTCTGTGTTTGCCTACAATTTTCGTTTTCCCCGTCTATTCTTACTTTCGTTAAGTTTACTTTGTCCTTATTCCATTTTACTGTTACACTTCGTTATTCATTTCCTTTATTTAATTTACTTTTGCCTTTATTTCTGCTCGTCCGCTACCCTCTTCTGCGTTTATTTATTTATCATTCCGTTTTATACGTTATTTATTCTATTTACTTCTTATGCCCTTATCCTTATTTATTATTAGTTTTCTTATGTCCGGGCTTTTAACTTTAGCTTATTTACTACATTTATTTTAGTTCTTTACTTAATTAATTAATGTCTATTTTTGTTTTGTTTTTTGAAGTTTTAACTAATTAAGGTTTATTTATAAATTTATTTTAATTTCCCGAGTTTATTTACTTTATTTTATTTACACTTTATTTTATTTTACTTATTTCTGGTTCTGTGCTATTGCCTACTTTTTTCGCTTTTCCCGTCTACTCTTAATTTTGTTAAGTTTCTATGTCCTTACCCCGTTTTACTGTTACACTTCGTTACTTATTTACTTTATTTAATTTCCTTTTGCCTATACTTCTGCTCGCTACACACTTATGCGTTTATTTATCATTCCGTTCATACGTTTTAATCTACTTACTTCTTATGCCCTCATCCATTTTAATTTTAGTTTCTTATGTCCTGGATTTTAATTTTAGTTTTACTTTCTTATATTTTAGTTCTTTATTAATTATTGTCTGATTATGTTTGTTTATTTTAAAAGTTCATTAACTAATTAAGTTTTATTTATAAATTTATTTTAGTTTCCCGAGTTTATTTACTTTATTTATTTACATTTATTTATTTTACTTATCTCTGGTTCTGTGTTATTGCCTACTTTTTCGCTCTGTCTATTCAATAATCTTGTTAAGTTTACTTATGTCCTTATTTCGTTTTACTGTTACACTTCGTTATTTTTTTTTCCTGCCATGCTTTGCTTACACGGCTATATTATTACCTTGTTTGCATGCCTAGCCTTGTTTCCTTTCCTGTCCTGCTCTGGCTGCCCACTTAATTTTCCCCTATCCGCAGTACGGAGATGCCTGCCCACCCACCCCACGGTGAAGAAGAGGACAAGGGCGGCGTCAACAAGACGGCAGCGACGAAGGGGTGCTAGGACGCAACTGCCTAGGGCAAGGGTGAAACCCGCCCGCATCGCCTCCTCCACGGACGCCTCTTCGGGAGGCTCTGACTCGGACGCCGACTACATCCACGATGCACGCCCAAACGGACTGGCCACGGGGGACACGGCCGACCTCCCCTCACAACTTTCGGCCGCCGACTGGGCAACGCTGCGGAAGCTCATTGCTCAGGCTCGGAGGCCCCCCCCTCCGAATCGAGACGACAGAAGATTTCGAACCCTGGCGGAGCGGACAACACGGACGCCCTCACGAACCGGCCTACTCGCACAGCCTCCCCCCCCCCCCTGCGCGCCACCCACGGTCAAGGGCAAGGAGCCACACGACAAGGCGGCGACACAGCTCTTCCGGCACGTCCCCCAACGGCGAGTACCACCGAGAGAGCTCGTTCCCTACTACCCCTAGTCCTTGGGTAGGGCAGCTCTGGGGGACGCGTGGCAACACCGTCACCATGCTAGGTGAGCACGTCCCACTGGCCCTAAGAGAGAAAGTCTGGGCAAACAAGTACATCGACTGCCGCGAGCTGCTGGCTTACGAATGCGATGCCAGGCCCTCGGAGTCACGCCATGCCACTCCCTCTGAGGTCCAGTTATCCACTAAGAACTTGCCGCCTCTGACGCTGGAGCAGTGGGGGCACGGCTTCGACATCTTAGCTTCAATCTACCTCGATCGACTTCCCGCCGAGGGTTGGGCGCTTTTCACTCATGTCCGCTACGTGAAGTCCATGAAGCGCAACCTCCGCGGCGACTGGATGTGGTACGACGAGGCATTCAGGTGGGACAAGGAGAGGTCGGGCTGCCCTTGGACCGCTCTAAGACTCGACCTGGAGATTCGGTCCGTACAATGTGCAGCGCAGGAGCAGTTTCAGGTGGGGCCTCGCGCCGCCGCCTCCCCAGCCGAACGTTCACTCTACTGCACGGGCCTACGGGCTACCACCGGGACACTGCTACGCTTTCCACGCAACCGGGACAGGCTGCTCCGTCCCCTCCTGCACCTTCAAGCACTCTGCCGCGCTGCCACAAGCGACATCCTGCCTACTGCCCGTGCCCCCAGGCCAAGCCTCGAGTCGCCGCCGCCAAGGAGAATCGTTCCCGTCGCCCCACTCAGGACAAGAGCAGGAAGAAAGACACGTCACAATGCTAGTGGACGCAGACGCGCTTGATGCTTTTCCTACCCAGCAAACATTTTCACGTTTTTAAAACGTTCCTACCCAGCAAACATTTTCACGTTTTTAAAACCAATATCAAACCTACCCATACTAACAAAAATATTTGAAAAAATTATCTGCACACAGCTCTACTCCTATCTCGTAAAATTCGACATTCTTAGCCCCTGTCAGTTTGGCTTCCGCTTCCAAAAGACTACCAACGATGCAATTATTAGTCTCCTTGATATAATTTACTCAGCCCTTGACAAAAATGAGTTTCTGATTGGACTCTTCATTGACCTGAGAAAGGCCTTTGATACTGTTAATCACAATTACCTCTTACTTACACTCCATCATTATGGAATCCGAGGCCATGCACTGGACTATATCCAATCCTATCTTAGTGATAAGACACCAATGTGTAGCCATCAATAATATAACCTCTCCCACTCTACCAATAACCGTTGGAGTGCCACAGGGCAGCATCTTGGGACCTCTCCTATTTCTTATATACATCAATGATCTGCCTAATGTCTCTAACATTCTGAAACCTATTTTGTTTGCTGATGATACTACCCTCATCCACTCTTACCCCAACCCACATACACTAAATAATGTTGTTAATAATGAACTAAAAAAAGTCCACATATGGATGTCAACCAACAAGCTAACAATTAACATAGCAAAGACATACTATACATCTTATTTGGAAGCAAATCTACAAATGCAATTCAGCTTCAGATAGATAATGTAAACATTAGCAATAAAAATGATGGAAAGTTTTTTGGCCTATTCCTAGACAAGTGACTCAACTTCTGTACCCACATACAACACATAACTAAGAAAGTTTCTAAAACAGTTGGTATACTCTCCAAAATCAGATATTATGTCCCCAACTCTGCTCTCATCTCTCTATATTATGCACTAATCTATCCCTATCTTAATTATGGTATCTGTGCATGGGGTTCAATTTATTTTAATTTCAAAATTTACTAGAATGCTTCCAGCAAAGAATAACAAAGTTAATACCCCAAATTAGAAACCTGTCATTTGAAGAAAGATTGTCAAAGCTTAAATTACATTCTCTGGAAAGACAACTAAAGAATTATATATAGGGGTGACATGTGGTTTATGATTTTGTTGATTTGTTTCTACATTTTCATAAATAAAGCATGCTTACTGTCTTATTCCAAGTTTTACGACAATTTTACAAGATATAAAATATAAAGCTCAATATATATTTGTTTTTTATACAGGAATTATACGTTAATATAACATTATAATAACGTAACGATGTCGATTAAATAACGTTATATTGACGACATATAGATGTTATATTTATGTTATAAGAACGTAAATTGGATAGGTTTACATAAAGTAAACAAAAAAAACGAAATGTTGACTGAAAATTGTTTATTTTTATATATAAAGCATGAAACCATTATAATTGTCAGGAAACTGACACACTCATACACAAATATTATAGTCTTCCCTTAAAGTATCCTCTTATAATTAGAGAATGGGAGACTCCGTGACGTCATCGACGTCGCCGCAGTATTTACATTATTAAACCACTGTTCATACAACAGTTTAATGTCTAAATTGAATAAAAAAGTTTTCAATAAGACTGAATAATTATTAACACCAAAATATAGCTTGACTCTCTTGTTAACGTAAATTTAACTTAGAAGTAGAACCACAATATTGGAACAAGGGAGGCAGAGCGTCTCTTACAGACGCCACGCTCACACGTAAACAATAACAAAGCAGCCTTACGCGATGTATGGCTCCAGAGCTGGTGTAACTAACTAGACACCCAATTACGTGTCAACAACCACAGCACAAGCCTATCAACATCAAGCAACGAAGGTATCCGTCTTACCAAGTATTTGTATATTACAATAGTGCACTTTTTAATATCAAAGGGTTTAGGCGGTTATGATATATGGAAAAACACCCACAAAATGTACGTGTACCCATTTTACAGCCCTCATATTCCATGTTATACCTGTATAGATATGTTCAGGGAACAGTATTAACTCTTTGCATCCCATACAGGTAAAATTTGTGACTTGGAACAGCAAGTAGCTGAGCAGAGAGTTGAACTAAAGCATATGTACCTAGCTGTATGCCAGCCTTGTAGGCCTCCCACAGGCCGCCATTATGGCCACCATGAGGCACAGAGCCACCACCCATTTGATGCAATAAACTACACAGCCTTAGCAGGGCCAATACACAAGTCCAGCTAAGACCTTTGTTATATTGTAGTAGTAGTATTCATAACTAGTAATAATTATTGAAATAATAGTAGATTAGACCATCATATGTGGTATGATAAAATATTAGAATAATTCAACTTAGGTAAACAATTTGTAGTTTAAGAAGGAGCCATCTTAAAGTGGTTTAAGCTACAAATTGTCCCTCCAATTTGTGTGAGATTAATTTCAGGCAGTTTTAACAAGTACATACAGTCCACTCAATTCTTACCTACTAAGAAAAATTAAGATAAACTTTAATTTATTGACGTCAATTAAAAGGAGATATACTGCCTGGAGTTTTTACCACATAATTTATGGTCCTTCGAACCGGATGATTATTACAGTTAACCAGTAGGTACATTGCATCTAGATATAAGATCCTGATATACATTAGTAGTGCAATATTATAGCAGAAAGACATTGCTATATTTACATTTTCTAGCCTAACTTTTCAATCTCATAGCAAGCAGAACTTTCAACAAAGCACTATTATAGTTCTGAAGCCTGTGCCAAAGAACTATTGTGCCTTTTTCATTACAAGAGGTTGATAAGAGGCTACTTTACTTATAAGTAACTTATAAATGTTTTTGTAATTTAAGTATAAACCATTATTTTAGTATTGCACCAAATAACATAATATTTACTGCATACCACATTATTTACAGCAAATTCTTGCACAAGGGTAGGACATTTTAGGCTGGTGTTGTACAGCAACCTAGTTTAATTTATTGTGCTAACCTGGTGTAAGGGTAAGAATTTTTTACACTTGTCTAGAGTTGAACATATATTACAACCTAGCAAGTACATATTTTTTATGCAGTATTCAGGACAACCCGAGTTGTGTTGTCAACCTGATATTCATACATATAATTATAGGTATAATTTTAACTATAATCATTTCACCTTTGAGTGTTAACCTGTGTCTCTGTACCAACCAAGAGTGATAAAGACGGGCTAACTTGCGGAATACCAGCATTGATACAGGCTTACCACTCAAATTATAGCGTGTATGATTATACAGTAGTATATTTTTTAAATGATAAACAGCTCTAGTTCGGAAACTAGTTGCTTTACTAATTTAAGTGCCAAATAGTTAAAAGTCCATACGACTAGCAAGTACTTCCAAGATGTCTACACTCCAAAACGTAAAATTAGCCCTTAAGGCCTTAACCCTTAAAGTGCGCGTCACTTCCTATGAAGTGCTAGGCGTTTTACCAGTAAACTGCGCTCCACTTCTTAAGAAGTGTGTGGGTGCCGCGCACGATTTGAATGTCCCGCCGGGTATCTGGGGTTCCCATACGCTGCCCACGGGCTATAGTAAACAGCGGCCATTTTGAAAAAAATTCCCGCTCACGAACCAAAGGCATGGGAGGCCTCAGTTTAGCGAGAGTCACCATGGCGAGCGCACGGTCAAACGCCTCACGGGCACGCACCACTCAATCCCTCACCCCAGAGCAAATAGCTCACGAATTATTTTCTGAAGGTGAGGAAAGTGTGTTTGATGATTCAGACAACGACGAGGATTATACACAGTTGTCGGGTGATAGTAGCAGCAGCAGTGAGAGCGAGAATTCTCGCCATGCCAAGGCTAGGCCTTTACGCTCACCCATGCCTCCTCGCCCAGTTTCTACCCCAATTCTACCACGACCTCACAGTTCCTGTGGATATTATCTGTTTGAGGGTGACGAGTCAGAGGGAGGTGACTCCTTTTCTGGGTTTAGTGACTCAGATCACAGTTTTATTGAGCCTGTGGCTGGTACCAGTGGTGTAACTGGGCGAGAAATTGTCGCGTCAGCAGCATCTCGCCCAGCCAAGCGCTACCGCATGGCACCACATGAGGGACCAAGACCCTCGTGTTCACGTGCATCCACCTCACGTGCATCCACCTCACATGCATCCACCTCACGTGCATCTACCTCACGTGCATCCACCTCACGTGCACCCACCTCACGTGCATCCACCTCACGTGCACCCACCTCACGTGCATCCACCTCACGTGCATCCACCTCACCAGAACCCACCTTACGTGCACCCACCTCACATGCACGTAGCCGCCGTGCTTCTCGCAGACGGTATTCAGCTCCTGGTCGCCGGTATGCATCGCTTCCTCGCCGTCTTTCATCTGCATCTCGCAGGACGCCTGGTGTACTTGAGTGGAGTGATGATGAAGATTTTATTCCAAATATTCCTCACTTTGACGATACAGATGTAGGGATTACAAACCTTTTCCCTAATCAAGGTGAGGACATGGCTGAGATGGAATATTTTACAGCATTCTATGATGAACCACTCATGGAATACATTGTACACCAAACGAACCTGCATGCTGCTTACCTGATTGAGAGGGAAATCTCGGAATTTTCCCGACTGCAGCGTTGGAAAAATACCACAGTTGCGGAAATGTACGTGTTTTTGGCACTCTGTTTGTTGATGAAGCACTGTCACAAACATGCAATAAGTGACTATTGGAGCAAGGACCATACAATACCAACACCTTTATTCGGTAAATATATGTCACGAGACAGGTTTCAGATACTCCTCAGGTGTCTACATTTTGGAAGTGTTCAGGACCGAACACCTGATGATAGACTGTGGCGAGTGAGGCACTACATGAACGATGTTATTGGAAAATTCAGAGATTTTTACGTACCAGCACAGAAGCTGGTGGTTGATGAATCTCTTGTACTTTTCAAGGGACGTGTTCCATTCAAACAGTACATTCCCTCAAAACGAAACCGATTTGGCCTGAAATTTTTTGTTCTTTGTGATTGTGAGACAGGATACGTGTTACACATAATTTTGTACTCGGCTAGTGATGTAGACATTCCCGGTAACGACGAACATGGATTCTCGGGTAGTGTAGTGAAGACCATCATGGCTCCGTGGATGAACAAGGGACACATTTTATACACGGATAATTACTATACAAGTCCCTTGCTAGCTCGGTTCTTGCTAGAAAATAGAACCGGATTGGTTGGTACAGTAAAGCCACAACGAAGGGAAATGCCTGTGTTTGACACCGACATTGCAGTTGGTGAGTGTCAGAGAAGGAAATGTGATAACATTCTGTCCGTTCGGTGGAAAGACAAACGAGAGGTGAACTTGTTGACAACAATTCATGATGGAACAATGGTGAACAGTGGGAAAGTGAGCCATAAAACAAACGCACCACTATATAAGCCAGACTGTGTTTTAGACTATAATATCAACATGCGGTTGATTGATAAATCAGACATGATGATTGGCACTGCAGAGTGTGTGCGGAAGACATGTAGGTGGACGAAAAAAGTGTTCTTCCATCTTGTGGACATGAGCATGCTGAACTGTTTCAACATGTACCTTGTGAGGACTGGACGTAAGCCCACTTTCCGTGACTTTGTATTTGATGCTGCAATACAGTTATTAGGAAAGTTTGCGAAAGATGTCCCAGGGATTCAGCGGCCCATCATAAACCCACTGTTGCAGCATGCTGGTACTCCACGCCTCGCTCACACTGAAGGCTTCCTAGCTCACAGACTCGAGTATTTGCCACCAGCTAAGACGCGTCAATAGGCCAACGTGATTGCTTGGTGTGTAAAACAACGACACGTAGAGACAAGAAACGGAAGCTTGTACAAACATGGTGTGAAACGTGTGGTATCCCATTATGTGCTGTCAAGTGCTTCAATGACTACCACAGTCTAGAAAACTTCTAAGTGTGCTGCAAAGTGTGTACAGCGTGTGCGAGTGTGTAAATATGTAAACATATAAGCAGTTACCGTGTGCGTGTGTGTAAATATATAGAAATATAAGCAGAACATACAATATAATAGACTGTAATGACATATTATATTGCCGTAATTGAAAACAGATGTGTGCGCCTGTGTATACTCAAATATGCAACAATTATTGATACAAAATATGTTCAAACATTATTTGAAACATATTTAGTGCAAAATAAATGGATAAAATGCGCCTAGACATTGTAAATAAATAGCGCGAAAATATATTTGTGGCAACTCTGGCTGTTGCGGGACGCCGCGCAACGCCTCCAGGGCGTGTACTGCATGAGCGAACATGCAGAGTGTGACGTCACCACGCAACTTTACGGCTCTATTGCAACAAAAGTAAGTACAATAGATTTTTTTTTATTTTTCCCGTGATCAGTAAACGAACTTAACAGATTAGCAAAAAAAAATTTTTTTTTTTTTTCAAAATGACATGCGCCTGTGCGGATAGCAGTATATTAGACCCCGAGCATGTTAAGGGTTAAAGGGGCATCTCACAAGGCAGAATAACAAATGTGAAGACATGAGTATCAAACTCCAGTAATTATGCAGCACTGGAAAACTATCTTAAGCTTACACGGAACAAATATGACTGTGTGTTGCAACAAATGAAAGAATATCAAAATTTACTAATAATTCCAGTATTGATGAAGATACAATGAACAACATTCTCCAAGAACACTCTGATTATGAAGATGCAATGTTTGTAAAAATACAACAATATGACGATTTGATAAACGCCCATAAGGCCAATATAAATATTGCAGCTACAACTACCCAGAATCAGACAGCACCAGAAGTCAAATTACCATCACTCAGTCTCCCAACTTTTTCTGGAACAGAGGACGAGAGTTGGGACAATTTCTGGAGCAAATTTGTCGATTCTGTGGATTCTAATGTCAATGTACCAAAGGCGACAAAGTTTACGTATTTACAGAGTGTCTTGAAGGATGAAGCCTTTCAGGTAGTCTGTAATCTGAATCACACAAATGACGATTATGACAATGCCGTACAACTTCTCATGGACAACTACGCAAAGCCTGAAAGGACTATCAGATTCTAATCCAGAAGCTGTTAGATATTTAACATTCAAAAATACAGCAGTCTCACTCCAAGC